>CAODLS013813838.1:0-14275 GCA_948243855.1 Flueggea neowawraea
ATAATAATGAAAACAATAACAACAACAAAAGAATCAAATAAAACAGAAGCCATTTACCAACATTCTACCAGTGACATGGCCATAAATATTTCCCTGCCTAATCCTCTGATATGGCCATGGTAGCAACACCAACATGATTAAAGCCCATATGAATGTGGTGACCATCATTGAGAGGAAACATGTCACAATTCTCACACAAGACACCAACCCAGAAATCCATCCATCATCATCAGCATAAAAATCACTCTTACAACTTCTTTTGACTTCCTCTTCCTTCACCAAAACCTTCTGCTGGCTTTCTTTCTCATTTGAAGTATTGTTTGTATCCAAAAAAACTCTCCAATCTCCTGTTCCTTATAAAAGACACACCTCCACTGCTCTCCATGAACCAATAGCCTAGTTCAAAAGAAAAAGATAGCAATTCCTTAAATGTGAAAAGAAGAGATTACATGGACAGAGTCGATGAGTAAAATGATGAAACTCAAACTGCTAAAAAGAAAAGGAGCAAACTTTTTTTCTGTTTGGTTACCTAGAAAACAGAAAGCAAAGTTCTTTCTTTCAATCTCCAAATAAAACAACGTGTCAAAAAAAATAAAGGTCCAATAAAACAAGACAAATACAAAGAGTTCTCTTCTCTGACTCTGAAGAGTCCAGCTAAGCCTTGTTTCGATAGAAGTTTTATGAGCCACAAAATTTTCTTTGAAAATAACCAAAACCCACCAAGAAAAAAAGTCTTGGAAAAAACCCATTGATATAGGGTCATAAAGTCTATTTAATAAATTTAAAAGCGTAATAAAAACGTTATGATTATTGATGAAGAGCGTTACAAACGGTAATGATTCTTTCTCAATTTATCACCTATAAATAGTCGTCAACGGTCACTTCTCAAGGTGCGTTTTACTAATAGAATATACTTACACTCTGCAGAATTTTCTATTGACTTGAGCACTGGAGATTCCTCCAGGGAGCAACTCGACCTCACCTTATTTTGTGTTTGCAAGTTTCAAGGTGATGTTCACGTTTCTCGAGGAGTTTGAGTTCTTCAAGCTCAACTATTATTGTTGTTCATTCTTTGAGGCAACAACAATTGACGTCATCTGTGGGAAAGTCTGAACGAAAAACCTTATTCATCGACGTTCAAGAAGAAGTACATCAACATCTTCTACAACACTCACTATGGTGCAAACACATTCCAATCAAGCTGGACATCCCGATGAGGATGCGAGGAGAATTGGTACTGGAGTAGGAGCCTCGGGAACTACCATCCCTACAGTTCCACTCGTTGAATATGAACTGCTCAGAAAGCATAACGAGGAGCACCAGAAAGCCTTAGGCAAGATGACGACTTTGTTTCAAATGTTCCTCCCTTAGGCACAACTTCCACCAACGTTGCGTATTTATGCTCAACATGTTCAGAGTGAAGGAGTATCAGCAAGACGCGACACTCCGCAACAAAGTCATCGTTAGCCTACACAAATGCCTGAACAACCACATCCTCTACCTCGCCAAGAGCACCTCGACATTCCCATCCCTAGGGCACCACGTGTTGAGGCTAGAAGGGAAAACTATCAAGAGCTGGTGGAGAGTACTTGAAGGGGAGAACCTAGAGTTCCCCCGAGAAAGGCTGAAGTGGAGTCCTAGTCTTTAATGAGTATTCAGGAAGTGGCAGACATGAAGAAGATGATCGAGGAAGTCCTCGAGCAGAAGAAATTGGTCCCTGTGGAGGAAGAGGAACATAAGGCAAAAGCTCCATTCACAAAGGAGGTCATAAGAAAACCACTTCCTCCAAAATTCAAGATGTCTTCGTTGTCGACCTTCTAGGGAAAGGATGATCTGTACGAGCATGTTTAGAATTATGAGGCCATCATGATGTTGCACTGATGGGAGGATTCCATCATGTGTCGCGCCTTCCCGATCACGCTAAAAGACCATGCTCGATCATGGTTCAATGGACTGAAGGAGGCGTCTCTTTCCTGCTTCAATCAGTTAAGGAGGGAGTTTATCAACACATTCATCATTAACAGTAAGCGTAAGAAGGACGCCACGTACCTTTTAAGTGAGGCAGAGCGAGAAGGAGACTTTGCGGTAATACGTGGATAGATTCAGGAACGCCACTCTTGAAATCCACGATTTGCAACCTCGAGTGGTTGTGGCTGCAATGCTTCAAGGAACATGATCGCTGCAGCTACAAGAGTCATTATCTCTTGACCAACCAAAGACCTTGGCAGACCTCTTCGTGCGGGCCAACAAGTACATTTTACAAGCCAAAGTCATGAAGATTGTCAGTACTAAGGACGACAAAGAGAAGAAGAGAAAGGAGAGGGAGGCTCAAGAGGAGCCGAGAAGGAAGAAGAAAAAATCAGGAGATTCAAGAGCCCCTTTTACTCCCCGCTTCAAGAAGTACACGCCATTAGCTGAATCACGGTCAACGATCTTTAGAGGGGTCTGGACTCATCTATTTTCCTCCTAAGGCAGACAAACCCCTCGGGAGAAATGTGGATGCTTACTGTCGGTACCATGATGTGAGTGGGACATTCCACAGAAAAATGTTGGGACTTGATGAACCGAATTGAGGTGCTAGCACAAGAAGTAAAGCTAAATCAGTTCATCTACGCAGACACATGGAGGGGATATGCCAAACTATCCCCTGAAGGAGAGAAGGAACGATAATCACCATGGAGGAGATTGACGACGTAGAAGAAACCAAGATTGAAGGGGTCAAGGAGAAAGACCTCAAGAGAATAGAGGAGGACTGAACGAGAGAGTTGCTCAAGTTGACAATAAGCCCGCCAACCCAGCTATCAACATAATCTCAAGAGGAGAGACGATGGCAGGGAACACATCCTCGTCAAGAAAGTCGTATGCTCACCAACCATACCAAGTCAATGTTGTTGCACACTCAGGAAGAGTCGAAGAGCCTATCACATTCACTAAAGCAGGTAGAAGAGACGTCATGCTTCCTCACGATGATCCTCTAATCATATTGGCTAGCATCGCCAAACACCCCATAGAGAGAATTCTAGTGCACAATGGGATTTCAGTCAACCTAATCTATTGGAATTGCTTTCAGAAGATGAACCTCACGGCATATCAGTTGAGGGAAGTAAAGACGCCACTTTACAATTTTAGTGGCGAGGTTGTATCTGTAATATGGTTCGTACAACTACCAGTCACGCTGGGAACTGATCGAACTGTAACAAAGATGGCCACCTTTATGGTGGTGAAGTCAGTATCCATTGTTTACAATGTGATATTGGGGTGACCATTGTTGAATGACATGAGAGCGGTGATTTATCTGGCTTATCTATTGACGAAGTTTCCCACTCCGCAAGGAGTAGGACAAGTTCGCGAAGACCAACGAAAAGCTCAGGCTTGTTATGTGTCTTCCATCAGAGGCAATGACTCTTGCTATCGCATCTCAACCATGGCGGTAATTGATGGACAAAAAGAAGAGGTCGGGGTGGAAAATAAACTTGAGGCAGTGGAAAAGTTGGAGAATGTTGAAGTTGAATGGCCAAAAAGAAGAGGTCGTGTACGTCGGGAGTCAGCTTCCTCTGGAAGTCAAAGAGGAGATCGTGAGGTGCCTGGGGGATAATGCTGATATATTTGCTTAGAGTCCAGTTGACATGCTAGGCATTGACCTGAAGGTGATCCCGCACCGACTCAATGTCGATCCCTCTAGGCTTCCCGTAAAGCAAAAGAAGCGAAGCATAGTATCGAACAGGCAGAAGGCGATAGATGAGGAGGTGAATAAGTTGTTGAAGGCTGGTTTCATTTGGGAAGTCTATTATCCAGACTGGTTGGCCAACGTGGTCATGGTGAAAAAGGCTAACGGACAGTGGATGATGTGTGTAGACTTCACTGACCTAAACAAAACATGTCCTAAAGACTCATGTCCACTACCAAGGATTGATAAATTGGTGGATGAGACTTCTGGGTACGGGCTCTTAAGTTTCATGGATGCATTTTTTGGGTACCATTAGATTATGATGCATCTCGAGGATGAGGAAAAGACTTCATTCATCACAGAAAATGAGACTTATTGCTACAAGGTGATGCCATTCGGATTGAAGAATGCAGGAGAAACCTACTAGCGAATGGTGAACATGGTGTTCAAGGAGCTGATCGGCACTATAATGGAGGCTTATGTTGAACATGATCGTCAAGAGTAAGAAAGGTGAATCTCATGCTGAGAATTTGTCAACCATGTTCAACGTCCTGAGGAAGTATAAAGTGCAACTTAATCCAACCAAGAGCTCGTTTGGAGTCTAGTCGGGCAAGTTCCTTGGGTACATGATAACCCAAAGAGGGATCGAAGCTAATCCAAAGAAGGTCCAAGCCATCCTGGATATGAAGTCACCTTCTTCAGTGAAGGAAGTGCAACAACTCACCGGGAGGTTGGCGGTTCTAAATCGCTTTTTGTCAAAATTCGCAAAAAAAAAGCTTACCCTTATTCAAAACCTTAGGAGCGAGAAGGAAACTCGAGTGGAGCAAAGAATGTGAAGAAGCCTTTGAAGACCTGAAGGAATATTTGAAAGAAGTTCCTCTATTGATCAGGCCTCAAGCTGGGGAGCAGTTGTACACGTATCTCAGAGTAAATGAGGCGACTACTAGCGCGGTGTTATTAAGAAAAGATGGAGCAGTTGACAAGCCTATCTACTATGTTAGTAGGGTGCTACGTGGAGTAGAATCTCGGTACTCACGAACCGAGAAGGTAGCTTTAGCACTGGTCATGGCATCAAGGAAATTGAGAGCATACTTTCAAGCTCACACCATCAAGATCTTAACCGATCAACCCCTCCGGTAAATACTCCAAAAGCCCGACTACTCGGGAAGACTTACGAAGTGGGCAATAGAGCTGAGCCAATTTGATATCCACTTCGAGCCTCGTCAAGCAATCAAGGGTCAAGCTCTAGCCAACTTCATTGTAGAATGTACTTTCGGTGCACCGGATGGAGAAAACACAATACCAATATGGACGTTGTTCGTAGACGGAGCTTCTAGTTATCAAGGTAGCGAAGCTGGAGCAATGTTGATATCACCACATGGTGACGTTCTCGAGTACTCTTTGCGATTTTCTTTCCCAAGTTCTAATAACATAGCAGAGTATGAAGTACTTATTGCAGGAATGAGATTAGCACTGCAATTGCATATTGAGAAGTTAATCGCGCACATTGATTCCTAATTGGTTGTGCAACAATTTCATAGGGAGTACGAGGCAAGAGAATCGGTAGTGGCATAGTACTTGCAGAAAGTATGGGGGTTAGCTGAACGTTTCTCAACATTTGAGCTAGTTCAAATAAATCGGTAAGCAAATAATCATATGGATGTGTTGTCTAAGTTAGCATCATCAAGAGATTTTAGTGCTCGAACGGTCAAGGTAGAGGTTCTTTCTTGACCAACCATTGAGGAAAAAGAGGTGCTCGTCATCGAGGATGATCAAAGCGATTGGAGATCTCCAATTCTCAAATACTTGTTGACCAAATAGCTTCCTTCTGATCCTAATGAAGCCAAAAAAGTAAAGGTTCAGGGAACGCTGTTCGTGCTAGTCAATGGTGTCCTCTATAAGTGGCCTTTTACAAATCATTGCTAAAATGCTTAGGACCCGAAGAGGTTGAATTAGCCCTAGCTGAAACACGTGAGGGAATCTGAGACCAACACTTGGGTTCCCGAGCACTTACCTCTAAGATCTTACGGACAAGATTTTATTGGTCGACTATGAAAGAGGATGCTACGAGCAAATTCAAGAAGTGTGACTCTTGTCAATGACATGCGCCTATTGTGAGCGCGCCAATTTCTGATCTCCAGAGTGTCATCTAGCCAACGTCGTTCGCAAAATGGGGACTTAACATTTTGGGACCTTTTCTCCAGGCCACAGTGGGTCGTAAATTTCTCATCATCGCCACTGATTACTTCACCAAATGGATCGAGGTTGAGCCATTGGCCACTATTACGTCAAAAAGAATTTAAGAAATGGTGTGGAAGGACATTGTATGTCGTTATGGCCTTCCATGAGTTCTAGTTGCTGACCACGGAACGCAATTTGATTATGACGCCTTCAAAGGATTTTGTGAATGGCTACATATACGCCTCAGCTTGGCATCAGTGTCTTATCCACAAGCAAATGGTCAGGCAGAGAGTTCCAATCGAACCATCCTCAATGGCCTCAAAACAAAGTTGGAAGGGGCCAAGGGAGCATGAGTGGAACAATTATCAATCGTCCTATGGGCGTATAGAACAACAAGTCAAGTGTTTACTGGTGAGACTCCATTCAACTTGGTGTACGAAATGGACGTTTTAATTCCAGTGAAAATAGGTTTTGGGTCAGCACAAATGGTGGAATTCACTTCAGAACAGGAGAAGGCCAACTCTATTGCTCTTCGGGAAAACTTGGACCTCATTGGTGAACAACGGCAACAAGCTTGTATGTGACTTAAAGCTTACCATAGGCGAGTAGCCGCGTACTACAACTCCCGAATGAAGAATAGGCCAATGGGACAAGGCAATCTCGTCTTACAAAAGTCTGCAATCACCAATGCCTTGCTAGAGGATGGCAAGTTGCGGTAAAACTGGGAAGGTCCCTACAAGATCTCATCAATGATGGGATCAAACACTTGCACACTAGAAACGTTGGGAGGAAAGAAGCTTCAAAAAACGTGAAACGCAAATCACCTAAAGCTCTATTTTCCTTCTGCTGTGTAATTTCAAAAAGAAAAGTGAAAGTTGTACATATGAAAAATAAAGAAAATACTTAGGCAAGTTGCTTAAGGAGTGGACGTAAGCCCTTGGGCTGAACCACTATAAATTCTCGTGTCAATTTTATTGCATTTTCATCATAACATTACCATTCATCATAGTTTTAGCATTATTCATGCATTCACGTTATTAGCATTCATCTTGCATATTCATTTGACAAGTGAACACACTGTTGGAGAATTTTTCTGGGGATGCCTTGGTTGAGTTTGAAAAGCGGAAGCGAGTTGAAATGAAGAGAGAAAACAACACCGCAATTTATAGTGGTTCGGCCAACCATGCCTACGTCAACTACCTAAGTCTCACTTAAGATTTCCACTATCTCGAAGATTGATTCCGGCTCAATCCAATGAAGGCTTACCCAAGGTTGATTGCGGCTCACACCTATAAAGCCAACAAGGTTGATTATAGCTCACCCCTCTAAAGCCTACATGGTTGATTACAGCTCACCCCTCTAAAGCCTACAAGGTTGAGTACGGCTCACCCCTCTAAAACCTACCCAAGATTGATTTTGGCTCAAACATCTAAAGTCATTACAATGTTATTTTTCATAGGTTCACAACAAACCTTTTTCCACTCTCAAAGAGTTTTACAAACTGTTTTACAAAAGTGAAAGCTCTATGCTAGGAGTATATGTGTTTGATTGATGCTCATAATCTTTTCTCTAGCTTGATTTTGGTGTTTTGGGGGTGATGGAATGATGAAAGTGTTCTAGACTTTGAAAGAATATGATCATCCATGTTTTTCTATCATTCCTTGATGTATTTATAGCTTTTCTAAGCCATATTATCATTGGTAGAGAGAAACTAGTCGTTGGAGTTCATTTATAGTTGTTGCAGCCTTATGGACCATTCATGACGTACGTCATACCAAACCTGCGTACATTTTCTACAAATTCTCCAGGTTTGTGTATGTTGTTCTTCCTTAACGTACGTTGATCATAGCCATATCTCCAGATAGCGTACGTTGTGATTCTCTAACATACGTTGTATTGGCACTTCAGCATTCCAGTGGCTTCTGTTTGCATTCAGCTCCACGTCTACGTATATTGTGAATTTTTCACGTACGTTGCTCTTCACTGTGACGTACGTTGTACATAAATAACGTACATTGTGACACTTCCAGTGGCTTGATTTGCATTTTGGCTCTTCTTCACGTACGTTGGTATACAATAACATATGTTGTGTCCCACTGTGACGTACGTTGTATTCATTGTAACGTACGTTGACTGCTTCAACAGTTTGTTTCGTGATTTTGAGCTTTCCAACGTGTTTAACTCTAAGTCAAATATTTTGTACATCATCAAAACATAAAAGGAACTTAATGTTGATCACCCATGATCCAACACACACTGCTCGATGAGATGACAAAAATGAAAATTGGAGTGGATGATAACACCTAGCTCCTAGAACTTGATAAAGGCCTAGGGACCACTGCCACCAACTATGTGCGTTAGCTAAAGCATTGACGAGTAGAAAACCTTCAATAACACAAGGTCTTGTCTAGAAAAAGAACAATGTTGCAACTTGCTAAGACGTGTGGCAAGTGAAATCCCAAGGGCTATTGTCACGAACGCAATTGATTTTTACCTCCTCTACAATATGCAAATCAACTACTAAGATTCCACTAAAATCACTTGCCCACGAGTAACTTGGACAAGTGAATGGGGAGCAATGCATGGCAGGCTCACAAATAAGTCCAACAAAAAAGAATAGAAGAACATATTCATATAGAAGAGCATATTCAACATATTCATAAAGAAGTATATCAGCCATAAGAAAAGGTAAAGTAAATATTATTCGCAGAATTTATTAAAATCTCAAAAGAGTCAATATCAAATGCCAAAAAGTGAAGTACTCATCACTAAGGCTGGCTAAGGCAAAAGGCGGACATAACACAAAAATATAAAATCAATATAGAACTATGCTACTCTATCGGCAGGAACAGACTCCTCATCCAGAGCGTTGAAAGCCCTATCTGCGTTGACTATGTCTGCATCCTAATTGCCCAAAGCAGGAATCATGTCACTGGAAGAATACTTAGGGCGAACACCGTGAGGACCAAAAATCTCCCATAGGCCAGAAAGGTTGTGTAGCTCATCATAAGCAAGTTGATCCAAATACGATTCAACTAAGATAAACTCATGAGGATCATACTTGCACCAGTCAGGGTAGTCTTCATCCTCTAGTTCCTAAGGAAAGATCATTTCTGGAAACTCATCCCCAGTTAAGTCCTCTAGCCAACGACGAGCGGCGTAGAAACCCAATTTGTAGAAGCCAGCGCCATAGCCGGCTTTCCTGAAAAAGCAATCCTTAGACTCACGATACTCACGAACTAATTTTTCAATGGAACACTTCTGGTCATTATCATAAGCCTTCCTCAGAGACTCGAGCTCACCCACTAGCCATTTGTTCTCAACTAACGAGGCATCATAAGCACGAGCTTTCTCTAAGTGGTCAGGTTGGTTGGCTTTCTCCAGAAGAAGATTGTCATAATTAGACTGTAAAGCATCAAATCAGCAGTAAGTAAGGAAAAAGATGCTTCAAGTTCTTTCTTCTCCTGCTCCAAAACAGTAAAATTTTTCTTCTCTTACTCTAAGGTCGCAACTGAGGATTGGAGTTGTGCATTGGCAAGTCAAAGATCCTGAATCTCCTTCTTTGTAGCTTCATGATCCGCGATCTCCAAGTCCAGTCGGCGTCGAGAATTCCAAGCCATGGCAAAAGCAATAGCAGTTTGCTAAAGATTTTGCAGCAATAAGAAATGTTAGTCCTAATTGATTAACATAGCAAAGATCAAAAACCAGAAGAATAGAAACATTTACCTTCAAAGCGCCTGTCTCGGCCACATCCATACATTCTTCTGAAGTACCAAAAATGCCCTCATCATCTCTAGGCACGATCGTGCCTAGAATCAACCTAGAGGCAACGCCACGTGTTGCAACCGAATTAGTATCCAAAACCCCAGGACGATTGATAAACTCAGAACCTTGGTAGAGCTTTCCCTCATCATTAGTCCAAGTGGGAAGAGTGACGTCGGTTCTAGGCAAAATGATATCCCGATGCTTCTCACAATGCAACAGTCTTCGACCAGGCCTCGTAGGCCTATCAACGATAGCTTTCCCTTTGTCTTGAGTAGGCTGTGAATGAAGAATAAAGGGCTTTCTAGAAACGGTCTGGATAGGTGGAACATTCATCCTACGCTTCTTCACAAAGCGCATACCCTCCTTGAAGGAGCTCAACTTTGCACCAGAAGATAACGTTAAAATCAAAGAGCAATAATACAAGTAAACAATGCATAAAAGAAACATGCATAGTAAAGATGTGGTGGAGAGGAACATCCCGAGGTCACCTTCAGCATGAACGACTGGGTTTTCAGGAAGAATGCCTACGAATCCATCTAAGGGATTAGAAGATACACTCATGACGTCATCAAAAAAGCTATCCTCTAAAGAGGGAAGTTCAAGTCCAAGTGAGTTGGTCAAGTTGTCAAAATTGGTAGCGGAAGTGAAAGAATCAAGTACGTGGACGACATGGTCATTGTGAGAAAACTCTTTCGAAGAAATTAGGACACAAGAAGTAGATGTAGTCTTGTCATGATCGTTTACTTTGTCCCTATGAGAAAAGTGAACAGGGTTGCTTGGAGAGAGAAAACCCACAACACAATCGGGCCAATAATAATAATAATAATAAGAGCCCACTGAGCAAGAAAACAAAAGGAATGGGCTCAGATGAGTAAACCAACAGAAGGCTTTGAGAAACAACAATAAGGACTTATGAAACTGTGAAAACAACAAATGGCCCCTCGACTATCGCAACAACATCATAAGGATCCTCACTTTGAATAATCATAATATATATGTATATATACGAAAAATTGTCATGAAGAACTTTATACTCTTATTTTTGAAAAATCCAAAAAATAGAGTAGGGAGCAATTGATATAACATGGATTATAAAGTCTATTTAGTATATTTAAAATCGTATCGGAAATGTTACGATTATTGATGAAGAGCGTTACAAACGGTAATGATCTTTTTCTCAATTTATCACCTATAAATAGTCGTTAGCGGCCACTTGTCAAGGTATGTTCTACTAGCGGAATACACTTATACTCTGCAGAATTTTCTATAGACTTGAGCGTCAGATATTCCCTCGGAGAGCAATACAACCTCACCGTATTTCGTGTTTGCAGGTTTCAAGATATTGTCGTTCATTCTTTGAGACAACAACACCCACTAATCCTCACTTACCAAAGATGACTTGTTGCTAATTTTCTTGGGAAAAAAAATCAGAGGAACTGAGAGAAAGTTCAAGAAAAGTGAAGAAAGAAGAAGATAACAGAAATGAGAAAGAAGTCAAAGACAAGGACGAAAAGAGAAATTTTTGTGGAGCTAAAAAGAATTGAAACAGAAGAAGAGAAACAAGAATTGCAGAATTCCTATCTTTGTTGCATCTTATGTTACATGTGTCATAACGACTAAAATATAGGAGCCAATGTTTTGCCATGAACTCTCTCTGGTCTTTGATCCTGTTAAAAAAACATTTAATTATAATTTTATTATTTTGTTTTTTATTATATTTTATTATTATTTTTGTGTTTTTTTTCCAGGAAAAGCTACATGGTCTTTGGTCTGTGGCCTTCACAACTCAAAAGGGCGTGTGTGTGTGTGTGACTGTGGTTAGGTAATTTGTGGGACCATTTCTTTTAATATATAAAATAGTATGCCTTTTTTTTAAATAAACAAAATTAATATAAATATGAGTTGAAGTAGAAATGTATTATATATTTTTTGAATATGATATTTAAAGCTCGCTATACCGGATTAAACAAATTAAACACAGTATAATCGAGCCTAATTCGTGCAATGGAAATTCGAGCAGAGAGCTTGAAGGACAACAAAGTGATGTCAGTGCACGAGCCATAAATTAATATAAAAAAAAAGAGAAAATAATTTTTAAGTTTGTTAGTTATATTCTAATTAATAGGTATATTTTCGTATTTTTTAAACGTAACATACACGTTTTTAAAACTTATTTTTAACTAACGGAATAAACGGAAAAGTAAATTAACTTAAATATCCTTCTTTAAATTGAAAACCGACTCATTTATCAAACCCTAATCCTCTTCGTTCTCTCTCTCATCTCTCTCTTCCTCACATTCACCCATCGCCTCTATCTTCCTCACCCTCACTGTCGCCTCTCTCTTCCTCACACTCACTCTCTCCCTGGCCAAGAGAATGGAACCTTCTGGGAAGAACACAGCACCTAAGAGCTTTGACATTTGAGCGCACGAAGTGGTCGAAATGGTGGGATGGTTGATGAGAACCTTCTGGAATCAGTGGAATATTGGGAGAATCATTGGGTCTGATTTTAGGTGGATTCGAGAAGTAGGATCTGAGCGCACAGTGGAAGAAAAAAAACGGAGCGAAGCAAAGAGAGATCTAGAGAGGGATCGAAGAAGAGAGAAGGAGATAAGTCAACATCTTCTTGAAGGTCGCTGGTCTTCATTGACCTTTATAGTTGTTTTGATTTTTTTTTGAAGTAAATGGGTTCTTATCCCCTTTATTTTGCTCTGTATAGGTGTGCAAATGAATGTTACTTGATTTAATTGGAGTGGATGCCGATGACTAAATTTGTCATTGGATGTACAAAATGTGGCTCCAATTTCTGGAGGAATTTTCATTTTATTTCTTGAGATTGTAAAGGGAATGCGGCTGGTTTCTGTAATTCTGGGCGAGGAGTTGTTGAAAAGAGGAGATCGAGAAAGAGAGTTGGGTTGCAGAGAGTGGCTTTGTTGCAGCCTCTCCAATTTTTTGTTGATTCATCACCATCATATTGGCTCTATCTGTGTATTCTTAAATTCCATGAAATGTAAAAATCTTTTCTTTTCATATTGGTTTTATCTGTGGTAATCCTCTGTGTTGGAAGAAACGTAAGCCATTGGGAATTCAATTAGTTAGAATGGCATCGTGCATGTTCTGAAATGAAATTCAATTGCTCTCTTCATCTGTGAAATTATGACTTAGTTATTCAAGGATGGTATGATAAAGAGGAATGGGATTTGAGGAAACCCAGAATTTAATTCCTTAAAAAAAAGCCAAAAATTGGAATGAAATGAACAAAAGAAACAAAAATCCAAAACAGAGATAAAAAAAGAGGTTTTTTTTAAAAATGAACATTAACCAATTATAGATAAACCAAAAAAATTCCAGATTTTTCTAGTTTCATCTAAGTAGAGTGTTTTTTTCTTTCTGGCGTGCAAGAATAAAAGGAGAACATGAAAAGAAACGAGAAGATGAAAGATAGGGCATTTCTGTTTTTAAAATTTTATTCAAACAAAAAAATTAGACATGTCTACAATATACTAACATAATATTAATAAATTACTGACGAAAAAACGTAAGTGTAACCTCGTTTTTTATCTCAATGATGTGTATGCAACATTTTAAAAACACGAGGACATACCTACTAATTAGCATATATATCAGGAACTTATAAATTATTTTCCCTAAAAAAATTATACTATTAATTTTGCATTCTACTATGTTTTATGATATTTGAATGTAAAATTTATACAATTATTAATAATTTAGTATAACATATAAAAAATTAGTTTTTACTTAAATTTTTATTATTCGAATATCTAGCATCGTCTATATATTATTTACCACAATATATTCACTCCCCAGCAAATTGACAAATGTTTTGACTCCTTTTTATCTATGAGAATGAAATTGAATGTTTTTTCCATGTTTGGAATTAAAAAGTACAATAAAAAGGCAAAAATTATTAATACAGGTATATTCCTCATTCATGTTTTCTGAAACTTAATTTAACTTTCTAATTCCTATGTAGGTATATTCCTCATTCATGTTTTCTGAAACTTAATTTAACTTTTGGGTTGTATGAGATAGTAAATGTAAGAGGTAGGTGAATAAATTTAACTTAAAATTTAGATACATCCCGCTTATTATCGAGTCAATTTAGCTGAATTGAAAATAGTAATTATTACCTTTTGAGTTACGTCAGTTTAATTGATTTAGTTTCAGATGTGCATTAATAATTTTCTATTAATTTTTTTTACATATGTTCCAAAATTTTAAACGAATAATTTTTTAAAAGGAGCGAGTAATAAAAAGGCAAAATTATTAATACAGAGGGGCATATAATTCTAATCAAATCCCATATGTCCTATAATTTAATGCTCATTTGGGTCAACTTTCTTATAAATTAATTACTAGAAAGTTATTTTGTGGGAAATAATTTTTTGATAAATAACTTATAAATGTGTTTGATTAGCATGTTGAATTACTGAGATGTGCAACTTATTGTGTTTAGTTCAAAACTATATTTTTCGGAAAATTAGTTGAAAAAAGTCAATAATCTTATTTTTATTAAATTTAAATTAATAATATAAAAAATTAAAGAAAAAACATAATATATTTTTTTCTTATAAGAAATAAAACTAAAATTATTTTTCACACAATTTTATAATGAAGACTAATTTTTTAAAATTTGAAAAA
>CAODLS013814417.1:0-29957 GCA_948243855.1 Flueggea neowawraea
CAAGTGGGAGATGACAAAGCCCTGGTACTTCGATTCAGAGCCATAAAAGATTTCCAATCTTCAATCACAAGCTTAAGATCATGAATCTTCTTTTCCATGCCTATGCAACAATTTGCATGCATTGTGCAAACCACATTAAAACCTTTGCCGGGTTTACAAAATCCTCCGAAGTACTTGGTATCAAGAAACTTCATTTTCAGTCCGATTTGATTGATGAATGGATGACTTTTTATCAGGTTTAGAACATCTTGATCATGACGTCGTGGATAAGCTGCTCTAGAGGAATACCAGAACTTGCAAAATTGAATTGTTCTATAATTTGACTTGACATAATTGAATCCTCTGTTTGGTCTGTTCTTTCTGTCGTCACCCATTTCCACGATTCTATCCTGACAGAGACTTCCAGATAGCCTGCGACATGTACAATGGTAACAATGTCAGCATCCTGAATGAGACGGAAAAAGAAAATGTTAGATGTCATTTGGGTAGTAACAATATGTTTAAAGTATAATCATATAAAATAATAATCACTTATGCAGACTCTACGAAAGTTACGTGACTAGGTTTAATAATAGTCATTGTAGAATTAGTCATATATGAAGAATGGCACAAACAACAAATACATAAAACTAACATGCGAACCACAATAAACGTTTCTCAAATAAATATTTTTAGGAAGCATATAGAACGATACCAGGCTTTTTGAATAGTTATTATTATATGCTGAATGCATGCTATATGCTGGTAGTATCGAATAAACTCTAAGAAAATATAGCTAAAATATATAGCTATCTAATTTTTAATACAATCTAACATAATCTTTTTTCAAAATTAATTTATTGTACTTATATTAATATAAAAATTATTATGTTTATTTTTGTGATTGTCATAATTTTGTAACGATTTTCGAGATACATCGCAACCATCTTTTAATCATTTCATTTCATATCTTGACGTATAGTATTCTAAATATATTTTAAACATTCTTATCACGATAAATTTAACAAATGCTACTAAGTCGGGAGAAACAGAGGGATACTCACCGTAAAAACAAAATTGTACCCCATCTGAAGAACAGTGGTCAATAAATAAATTCTTGTCCACATCACCTCTAAGTAACTCGGAGTCATGAAAAATGCGTCAGTTGAAAAATTAAGGCCAGGAGTTTTGAGGGCATAAAAATGGGGATGTACAGATAGGTATAGATTATATGCCTTATGGCCCATACATACAATTACCAAGTGATTAAGAAGTCTTGGAGTGTCTTTTCCAATTTTGAAACTCTCGAAAAAGACGTCCACTATTGCATGAGGCTGTGCCCACTGTGGCTAAGATTACTGTTTTGTCTGCCATGGATGCATTCTTCAAAACTCGCCCCAATTCCACGTAGATTTTTCCTAAAGATGAAAAACAAATTATTATTCCATGTTTGACAATGATATGACAACATGTTTCATTTTCTAATTTTAAATTTTTATTAAATTAAATAGAAAAATGCAAAGACTTTTTTATTGACCAGGTAAATATAGAATAAATAAAAAAAATGAAAAATCGTAATCCCTATCCGAAATAGAGAACCATTCCAATAATTTTTTTTTTTAAAATATGTTTTTTTCTTTTAACATTTTGCTTCCATGTTGTGGTAATCAACTTTATGTTGGTAAACATTCTGTTAAGGATATATATTAGATAATAAATAGATTATAATAAGTATTAGATTTATCATCTAGTTAATCTATATCTCTAATACATTCAACCAATTATACACACCATGAAGAGACATGGCCATGTCTTGGCATGAACAATAATAGCATGATACGAAAAGGCACTGCATATACAGACAGCACTACTAATTGTAACGTATCTATGGCACCAAAAACCAGAAAGAAAAAGAAAAAGATCAAAACTTAAAGAAAAGCAAAACCATCAATAGAAGAAGAAGGAGAAGAAGAAGAAACTTAAAGAAGAGATAAACTAAGCATAATTGGTAACTCACCGGAAAACTTTCTCCTATCATCGGAAGTGGAGACCCAGAAAACGTAGTAGGGCTTGGCTTGCGTAAAAGAAAGAACGAAACCGAAATTGCAAGAAAAAAAACAGCAATTCTGACTGCCGGCTTTCGGATAAAATAGTTTCCGCCGGAATTCGGTAGCTTGTTCTCAACGGACTCGTCGGACGGATTGCTCATACCCCCTTTTTTCAACGATGATATTTCTCCGAACTATGCAAATCCTTCTTCGTATTACCTTAATAAGTAAACTATATATGTTACAAGTCTTTAGCCGTAATTGGAAATGATAAATTTAATATTAACTTGCCTAAGAACACACTCTTCCACATTTCTTTCTACGTTACAAGTTGAAGCTATTCATTGTCCGAATTGACAGCGAGAGAGAGAGACGAAGAGAGCAACAAGAAAGTTACTATTTACTAATTGAATTTATTGGATGGAATTTAATAATGACTTACCGAATGACTTTAAATAAGTTTCCATGTATGGATAATTAGTGATTATCAAGCATCAATTAATTGTACTATTCAACCCAGGTTCCGCGAACCAATCAATATTTACAATTTTTTTTTGACAATCAATATCTACAAATTTAGAAAGTATTTTTCACTTCAATTATTTTTTATTGGAGACAAACAAATAAAAATAGTGGTTTCTTTTACATGGAATTAATTAGATTGTCATATAATTTTGCCTCCGAGTCTTTTACCAAGCTTTAATACATAGACATTTATACTAATTATTTTAGTAGAAAGAACGGAACCCACTTCTTCGCTGACTTTCAATACATATACATTCATAACTACTAGTTTTAACTTAAAAAAAATACTAGATTTAATGTATTCGAGTTGCATGTGATATTTTTTATATAATATTAAATTTGCAATTTTTAATTTATAATTAAATAATGAATACAAATTTAAATGCAATTCAATTATAACATTAAAAAATTAATTTATGTGAAGTTTACTATTGCAAATAACTAGTTTTAATAAATTTTTTTAATAGGATTTGTCTCAGATTGTTAAAATCGATGAAGATACTTATGGTCTATCCAACTTTTTATCATAATAGAATCTATGTGAAAGGAAACATGATATTTACAACCTAATAATATAGAGTGCATAATTGATTAATCAAGTAAAAACCTCGAATTGATGTGGATTACTTACAAACTCAAATAGGATCGATCAATGCAAGCCTCACAATGGAACCACAATCATTTTGTTGATGGGAACAATTAAATGAATCGTACGATCGAGTCTATCGCAAGCGCACGATAGTCGATGTAGTAATAAAACCCTTGGAGTATTCATCGGGTGTCGAATCCACAGGGAATGTGTATTAGTTAATGATCGCAAAGCAAAAGAAATCTGAGACTTTGTGTTATTATGAGTTTGATTTTAAAAACAACATAACATGATTTAAAAATATAACATGAAATAGAAATTAAAGAAATTATAGAGATCCAAGTCAATACTCCTAGTTACTATATCAACAAAATGGGTTTTAGTAGTATGAGTGTTCTCTCGCTTTTGTAGCTTAAAACCTCTTTCAAGTTCATTTAAGCTATGTTTATATTTATTAGGAGGGTCCTTTCGGTCTCACCTACTAAACTAGACTCATTAGGTTCTCTTGGGAATTTCATTGAACACTTGTTGGCATGAATATGTTTATTACATAACCTAGAAAGTTTGATGCATGTCGACATAACCTAACATTCTTCTTTCGATCCTTCATTTAGGCATGTCACAAACACCATTATGGTGATCAAGCGTAACAATATTCAATTGAAACAAGTCATCAAATCAACCATCGTAACAAATAGAGAAATTAAGAACATAAACAAACCTTTTCAGTAGACGTAGTAAATAGTTATTAAAACTTACAACTCAAAATCCAAATAAAAAGACTACACTAACATAGTTCAAAGAAAATAAAGACTACACTTAAGAAGAAAAATAACACCACTAATAATATAAGAAAAGGAAAATAAAGGTTGAGGGGGATTCCTTTCTAAGGCCTAAGACCTTTTCAAGAAATCCCCTTCTTCCACTTAAATCCTCTCTTTTTTTTTCTCAAGCTTATATGGTGGATTTTTCTCCCAAAGAGTACATTCCCCAAAGATGTGTATGGAAGGAGTATTTATAGGCATTTTCAAGCCTCTTCCAAGCCCTTGGCAAGTTGTTCACTTGATGTACAAGTTGGCCATTTGATGTACACAAATTGCCCACTTGGTGTATACAAGTTGTCAACTTGATGAATACCTTTTGTTCACTTATGTCAACTTGTGTACACCCCTTTGTACATCATCCATTTGATTTCAACTTGAGTTTCACTTACTGTCCACGTGTATGCACCATTTTCCCACTTTTGTCCACCCTTAGGGCACCAAAAAGCCCAAAATCCGCCGCCATTTTTTACCACTTTTGTCGGCTGTGATCAGGCCATGGGTGTGGTGGTTGATTGTGGTGGTGCCACACTTTTTTCCATGGTTGTGGGCCATCTCTGCCTCATTTCACCATTTTTGCTTCTCACCATGGCCTGGCCATGACCATGGCCCTAGGGTGTGGCATGGCCATGGTCTCCTGCCATGACCATGGTGTAGGGTGTGGCGACAACCAATGACTAGTCTTTCTTCTGATTCTCTTCGCACTTTCTTCCATTGGTTTTGCAACTTTAACAACATATTTTTCACGCCTTTTTCATCCATTTTTCATCTCATTTCATGCATTCCTCATCACTATGTACAAAACACAAAAATGTATAAATACACTGACAATTAAGCACACGTAAGGCGAAAATGCTATACTTTTATGCTTGAATTAACATGTACATTTAGTATGCATCATCACAACGTAAATGTCAATGGAAGAAGAATGAATTCTTTGTTTGAGAGAGAGAGGGGGAGGGGGAACGACAAGGTGAGGGAGAGAGAATGTCTCTCTTTCTAATTCTGATGTTTTACGTCTTTTGCTCACTAGGGCTTCCTACACTTACCCTAGTATGTTGTTGAACCAAGGGTAGTTAACATTTAAATCTCTTTGTGTTTTGATGATGAACAAAAAAATGAGTTTGATACTTCAACACTCAAATATGATCGTTGAAGGCTCACTAGAGTAACTCGTTGTCCTACTCGATTAACAGAGGTGTCCAGGGACAAAAATCAAAGTGCTCTCACTCGAGTAACAAGTACTCCCAAAGGCTACTAATCAGGATCGATCACTCGATTAACTAGTCAGATTACTTGAGCTATTTATCATTCATTTCACTTCAGTAACATGCTAAGGCTTATTCGAGTTATCCAAGTGTTGTCTCACACAAGTAACTTAGTCTATTTCACAAGTAACCCATCATTCTAGAGGTTATGGATTCAAGTCACTGACTCGAGTAACAAAGCATACTACTCGAGTAAGTAATCAGTACAGAGGTCACAATGAATGAAAATTTACTTGAGTAAACCCATGAATTTGTGATGCCCTTGTACTATTCATGTTATTTAAACTGTATTCATATAATTTCATATAATCATGTACCATTATGGAAATCCAACAAGATAAGACACTTTTTACATGGAAACATAAACATATACATCAATATAAGTCATATATACAAGCCAGTTTCAAATTTTATACTCATAAGTCAAAATACTCGGCTAACTTTGTACATGAAAATGCTGAGGAGGAGGAACTATAGAGAACCAGCAAGTCGACCTGTGACTCTTGTTGCTATCAAAAAACTCCAGGATCAAGACAAGCAAAAAGACCTATCAGCAGTGGTAATTTGGAAAATATTTGCGCGTTATATGATTCGTAACTCAATGAGCATAAACCATCATAGATCAAACTCAAGCAAACACAAACATATAATGAATAATAGATTAATTGTATTATAGATATGCATATGCCATTGTATTCCTTTTTATATGTTGTGACCAAACAAGTCAAGTATCACCCTAGGATTCTTGTATGACCCAAAGGTCTCCTGTAATGGTTGTTCAACATCGTATATGACCTGAAGGTCTCTTATATATGACTCGAAGGTCTCTTGTATAGGACTCAAAGGTCTCCTATATATGATTTGTGAATATAAAAGCATGATGGTCACAACGCCTTTATTAAGTCCAGTGTGAATATATCAGCATGTGAAATAATTGATAATCAATATCCATGTAGAAGTATTACATTTCATATAAACAATTGGCATTCTCAACATATACATATAGCAAATTGTATGAAGATTCTCAATATATATCATATATCACATAAATTCAACGAATCACCAATTTATCCAAGTAATCATATCAAGAACACGTATATGAATAGAAATCACGTAGCATATTTGAATCTAATCTCCAGTTTATACTCACATTTTCAAGACAGATATTATGTCCCATTACCTTGCTTGGGTTCCCTCATAAATTTTTTCGATCCTATAATATATACTCAAGGTCTGCTCATTCTAACTTATAAATATATGCAATGAATATGATGTTTTGTTACTAATGTATTATGAATACATTTGATCATTTGAAATGAAAGGAAATTGATCTAATTTGTCTAAAGAAACATTATACTTAGCGTAATTGAATTTACCCCCTTCTGGACAACTTATTTGTTCTCCATGTTTGAACATTCAAACAGAGTCATTTTGTTACGAAATTTAATCCCCATATATTATACATATAATAGTGTATTTTGTTTTACTAAATTTTAGATCATAATTCATTATAACAAGCCAATATTTCAAAGTTATAGATTTATAAAAAAATACTTTAGGTGGGCCGCCTATAGTATATTGAACCTAAATATTGTTATTCAAGTCCAATTATAATAAACATTTGCATAAATATTCTAGAAACATATATAAACAACATTTGTTCTTGGACCATTAAATTATTACATCGTTATGGCTGTCAAAACAAGAGATCAAAACCAGACAGTGTTACTGAAAAACAAGGCACTCTCGGAGCAACACTCAATTCAACCGCTCTAACTCTTTCTATACATTTTAAATCACCACAATATTCTAAACACTCATAGAATACATAATTTTCAACAATTTTTATTCTCTAAGACAAGTTAAAATCGATCTCTAGATGGCTAAACAGAACAGTGTAATTGCAGTCAGAAATCAAAATCCTAAACAGACCCATTAACAAAATCATGCAAATCTGTCTCTAAATCATGTTATAATGCAATTATTTGCAAATAAAAACCCTAAACACTTTATTAAATGATTAATATGCGGATATAAATGAGTAAAGTCACTTACTTTGGTGATTAGAAGCAAAGGATGCTAGAAATAAAGATCTAGTCGCATTTTCGACTATTTCTAGTGTTCCTACCGAGTTTTTCTCACCAAAACAGCATGTCCTCTCTTCTTCCCTCTCTTTCTATGTTATTGTAGGTGTAAGAACGAAAATGGATCAGCTCTCATGCTTCAATTCAGGTTTTATAATGTTAAAACACAAGCACGAGGTGTCCCGGAATGATAAGATGATTGGGATGTCCAATAGGAAGATTTTGCACTTCTTTTCAATTTGGTCCTTATTCTATGACTTTGCCACTTTATGGTGTTGATATCTATAAACTATTAGATGCAAAATATTGATCCTTATCTAAAATCAAAAAATGATAGAATCGCTAAATGACATTTTTCCCTCGTCTTACATCTACTTTACTTTTAGTACTTATCTTTCCCACCGATCCTTGTTTAGCATTTCTAAAAATTTTCTAGGGAATTGTAATCTAATTTCAATAAATATAAATAAATGATATCTTGTTAGACACTTTTTCTTGTCTTCTAAATGTTTTATGAAATGTCTGATGATACTGATGTGATGCATATGAATGTATGTGTTCATATGAATATGTTTTATGCCATGTATGCTTCCGAATATGGATTGTGAGTTGAGCTTGCGATAGAATTACTCGAGTAGCACGTTGATCCAGAAAAATTGAAGATGAGCTTGTTACTCGAGTAACATATTCAACTTACTCGAGCAACCACATGAAGAAAAAAAATTACACCTAGGACTAACACATACAAGGTTCAAATGTTCGAAGTATAACGGTCCCAAACGGTCAGAATTGTGGTCCACTCGAGTAATCCATTTAACTTGCTCAAGTAACTTTTTTGCCAGTGATGATTCCAAGAAATAACTTAGTTGAGTAACCCAAAGACTTACTCGAGTAAACACCTATGTCAGAGCATTAAATGCAGGGCTACTTTATCTCATAATGACTACATTCAATACTCCAATGACAACCAAGGGTTGGAAAGTAATAAATAGCCCCAAGACAATTTAGAGAATACAAGGATAACCACTCGCAATCATGTTTTAACATCGTCATGCTTTCTTTTGCTCACATCTGCACATCATTTACATGCCTCCCAAGAGTAACTTAAACTTGCAAATTTATTATTGCTGGAAAGTGTTCAGTTCCAATTTTGTTCTTGTTTTTTAAGAATATCATTGCATTTGAGGGACAGATAGTTTTCTTGTTTGTCTTGAAAACAAAAGTTGTATTGTGAGGAGGTTTAATCTTGCACCCATAAAAGCAAGAGGCTGTAGTGGTTGCCTCCACCCATTGAAGAAGGAAGATATAGTAGATTCAAATTCTCAAGGGGAAGCTTGAGGAGTATACGTAGGCTAAAAGGGCCGAACCATTATAAATATTGGTTTTGATTTCTCTATCCCTTCTATCTTTATATTATTGTTTATGTGAATTGCATTAGCTGTTCTTTCTTTGTTTTTGCTTAGCTAAAATATTTTTTAATTGCAAAAACTTTTTTAAACAAGTCTATAAGTTAGAAATCCAATTCACCCTCCCCTTCTCTTGGATTTCCATTTCATACTTACAATTGGTATCAGAGTGAGTTCTTTTGATCAAGGTTTAACAACCTAAGAGACAAAGATCCAAATGGCGTCCATGGGTGATATTTCTAGATATGAGGGTTTGTGTATTAGCCAAGATCCTTTCTTCGATGGTCGTGACTAATTGTATTGGAAGGCAAAGATGATGGTGTTTTTGAAGTTAGAAAGCATCGACGTTTGGCAAATCGTGGAAGAAGGCCCATTCATTCCAACAAAGATTGTTGATGGCAAAAAGGTCAAAAAGCCAAAGGCAATTTGGAATGAGTATGAAAGAGGCTTGTCTCCTTCGATCACAAAGCTGTGCACATCCTATTTTGTGCACTTAGTAGAGACCAATTCGACAAAATGTAACAATGCCAAAATTCTCATGAAATTTGGCATACATTTGAAGTGATCTATGAAGGAACCACGCAAGTGATGAAGAACAAGGTGTCTTTGCTCGTTCATAAATATGAACTCTTCAAGATGAAGCTGAATGAATCAATTCAAGAAATGTTTAATAGGTTCAATGACATCATCAATATCCTCAAAGCTCTCGAGAAGACTTACACACATTCTGAGCTTGTGAGGATAATTTTGAGATCATTTCCAAAGGCTTGGGCACCAATGAAGAATGTTATCCAAGAAGCCAATGATCTCTCAATACTTCTATTGGAGGAACTCATGGGATCATTACTTACTCATGATATGAGCATGAAGGAGGAAGAAGAAGAAATCGAAGAAAAGAAGAATAAGGAAAAGAGTAGAGCTCTCAAGGCTTCAACCTCAAAAACTGAAATTTCAAGTGAAAGTGAGGATGGAGATTAAAATGAGGAAATTTCTCTCCTTACTGGAAAATTCAAGAGGTTCCTCAAGAAAAAGAAATTTCCAAGGCACCATTCAAGAAGGAGGGTTCAGAAGACTCTTCTAACAAGGAGGAAAATAAAATCATTTGCTATGAATTCAAAAGGCCCGGGCACATCACGTAATGTCTTTTATGATTTCGATTAGGTTTTTGAGATTCGGGAGTGATGGGGTTTATGTTTCTAAGTTAAAAGTACATCAAGAGTGTAAAATTACTTGCGTAATGCTTGTAGGGAGCTATGTACGTGTGCAAGGGGGCAATTAAGCATGTAAAACTTGTGTCGGACTGGGCAGTGTCATGCAGAATGCTAATTATATGTGTAACTATCATCATTATGCAAGTATGTGGGCATTATGTGCATAAAATGTATGTGTTGCATGCGTAAAGGCCCATTTTGGGTTGTTTTCAAGTGAAATGGTGAGTTTCGATGTTAGGGCTTTTAAATACCCCCAACCCTAACTTGTTCAACCATATTTTCACCCAAAACACCTCTAAACACATCAAGAACATTCTGTCTTCTTCTCTTCTTATCTCTCCATCAATTCCTCTCAAGATTTGAGGTAAGAT
Organism: Flueggea neowawraea; assembly: GCA_948243855.1. Taxonomy (NCBI): domain Eukaryota; kingdom Viridiplantae; phylum Streptophyta; class Magnoliopsida; order Malpighiales; family Phyllanthaceae; genus Flueggea; species Flueggea neowawraea. The sequence goes on from CAODLS013814417.1 coordinate 10,303, forward strand.
TCACATTTTTAACTCATTTCTTGTCTCTATTCCATGCAAGAACATGTGGGTTTTATTTGGTCGAGCTTGGATGTTGTGTTTGTGCTGGGTTTTCTTAAGGTTTCAATTTTTGGGATAATTCATGTTGAATTTGAGTTGGTTTTTAATGGATCATGGTAGATTGAACATAAAATCAAATGGGTTGAGCTTAGATTTGAAGATTTTAGTTGTTTGGATGAATTAGGGTTTGATGGAAGGGGAAATTTGGGATTTTTGATGACTAAGTGTTCGTTTGGTGTAATTGAGTGCTGAATCGGGAGATTGAACATGATTTGGAGATGATTTGGAACAATTTGCACCTAGTTGTACAAATTTAGGGTGTTTTTGAAAATATTTTTGTTTTAGGGACTTGAGTGTAATATTTCAAATGTTTGAGGTCTGAAATATGAATATAGAATATTTGGAGGACTGATTTGCAAATTTTAAAAAGTTTGTAGAGCGATTTGTAATTGCCATTACTTGGGATCAAAGTGTAATTAGGTAAAAGTTGAGGGCTAAACTGTAATTTCACAAAGTGTTCGATTATTCAAGAGATAGTTAAATACTCAATCGAAATAAGGTTTTTGTCGTCGCCAGGGATCTTAGGTTCACATATGCATTTCTTTGTAATGTTTTCAGAATTGCCACAGTTACCACACTTGATTCTATTATGATATGTCTGGCTTTAGCTTTGTTTGGTATCTGATGTGACCAGTCATCCACAAAGGTGCATAACTAGATTATTTTGATTAGTGTCCAGGTGCGTTGGATGTCATTCTAGACAAATAGGCTATTTTTAGAAATTATATGGTTTTTGTGCGCTTTAACTTTGCCATGTAATCTAGACTAATTAAAGTATTGATAAATCCTAAAAAATTTTATGCGAGGTATGGATTAAAAACTCAATATTTAGAATAGTTTGATATGTTCAGTAATCGGTATTATTTGCCTGCTCGATATGTTTGTTTGTTAAACATTATTTGTATAGTCTGTTTGGAGTTAATTATATTTTATGTAATTATCCAGCTGCTTCGTATATTTGTCTTCATAGCATATTTATGATAAGAAAATCTGTACTTGGAATGTTAGGATATGATCGGTATTATTGTATGTTCTGCATGCTTGCTGGCTAAGTAGTTTCTATTTAATCCGTTTGAGATTATTTATACTTCTATATATAATCGTTTGTCTTGTATGCCTATTATTCATCAGTAGTCAACACATGAAATTTGGAATAATTAATAAGTACTCTGAATAATATATTAGATATTATAATAAGCTCTGAAATAATCTCTGTTATTATTCATCCGTTTGATATGATCGTCTGTCTAATTAGAATATATTTATTTGACGATTCTTATCAGTATTTATTATTCGTCTGTTCTATTTTACCATTTGCTAAGAATTTATATGTATGCTCTGTTTGACTCGGGACACCTTAGCTACGGGAAAATGTAGCCTTTGGTATACCAATATTTTGTGAAGGCCTCGTTACTAAGGTAACATAGTAACCCGTGTGTCTGGATAGGCATACGTGATTCTGTATGATTCTGGTGGCATCAGTCAACATGTATGCTTTTGATTTTGTTTGTTTCTGGTCCCTTGTCTGGTTTTGTGATATTTTAATTATCACGTTTGACTTTCTGATATTAATTGGTTTTATGATTTTTTTATAAGTATTGAATTTGTGAGTCTGTATTATCGATCATACCCCTGTAGTATGTTGTATTATGATCTAGATGAATATATCTTCCTGGAGCCCGGAGACTGCAAATGCTCACATATATGCTCATATTGATTAGTTTTGTTATGGTTCAGTTTTGAGACCCTTAGGATGTTGAGTATTGTTTTGGGCGGTCCCTAAGGGTGCCAGCCGTTTGGCCATTCTAAGCCATGTACTATTTAAGCTATTAAGGTTGCTCGTCTATCTGTAATCTCCTCTAGCACAATATCGATATAATATGAGTGTATGATCAATGATACCGGAATTTGTTCTGGAAACTTTGTATACGTAGTATTTGGCACATTATTTGAATTGCATGATGAGATTATGTACCTAGAGTTATATGGTTACCTTTGATGCAAATCTAGATTGGTAATAATTATGCTTAATTGTTTGTCTATTGTTTTCATTTTGTATACGTGTATGCGGTATTTTCAAAAACTGACTTCAAAACGATTTATGTGATGACCTGGAGTCACTCTAGAGTGATGTCCCTCACTGAGTATTCTCACCCCTTTTTATGACTTTTAGTTTATTTTGGAGTTAGTCTTCATCTGATCTTCATCGCTCAGTAAGGCATTTGGATTAGCAGTGAGTGCCCTTTTGCTCGGGCCCTTTTGTCTCTGCAATAGTGCTCCACTCCGGGATATAAGTGGATTATTGGGTAATGAGTGTTAACTTCTTAATCGGGATTACTTACTAATGTTTTGCACTTATTTTGGTTATAATTATTATATTATGTTATATTTAGTATTTCATATGTTTAATATTATTTGTTAGCTTATGTTTATTAAATTGGTTAGTAAATGTTTTGGCGAATTGGGTAGATAATCTGATTGTTCGAGGCTTTTACAGGATGGGCCGGGTGAAAATACTTGTCTCAATGTGGAATGGCAATCCAAGAGGGGGTGAATTGGATTTTTTTAAAGGAGTTTGAAAACTTTGTTGAAAAGTTTTGGTAAATCAAAACAAATAACAAAGTTCTTTTGAAATCACTATCAAAGTTAAATGCGGAAGCTCTAAAGATCCAATCCACACACTCAACAGTAAATCAAATGCAAATTCAAATCAAATAAAGAGAGAAAAAGAGAGATAAAGCAAAGCCCAATATTTATAGTGGTTCGGACCTCTTGACTTACGTCCACTTCTCTACATCCACTGAAGAATTTCAATCCACTAACTCCTCACTTCCGGGTGGAGGCAAAACCGTTTACACACTTGTTTTTACGGGGTCAACAAGTATATTGTAGCACCTTGTTTTTGCAGGCTCAATAATAAAACTGTTACACCTTGTTTTTGAGGGCTCAACAAGAATACCGTTTCCCTAGTTTTTGAGGTTCAACTAGAAAAATGTCCATCACTTGTTTTATAGATAAAACAAGCAAACCAAAACTTTAGTTTTCTAAGGCTTACTAGAAAACCTATCTGCCACAAGCAAACAACCTTGCCTAATACAAAATCAACCCAAAGGTATAACATCTTTAAAGTTCACACCAACCCAACAATAATTTGCAAGTAACTAGCTCAAATGGGTTAGAAAAGTAGAGAAGAGAGATAAAATTAATAGCAAGTCTTGACAAAGGTATCTCTCTCTTCTCTTCTCACTTGGGACGTCTATTTATATTCACTCTAAAGAATATAGTCGTTCGAGCCTCGAAGTAGCCGTTATGAAACAAATAAAAGTTTTGTCCTTCACTGACGTCACTTGTACTACGTGCGTTGTATCTATGATATGTGCATAATATCATGACCTACGTGAATTGTACCGTGTACTGCCTGAATTGAACAGACTTCCAGAATTATGAATTTTCACCCAGTGGCTTACTACGTGCGCAATACCATGTTCTACGTGCGTAGACGTTTCCGATCAGGATTGCACCGTTGATTCTTCACGTGACTCTGCCAGTTGTGTCAGAGAATATTTAAATTCAAATCCTGAGGAGCGTATTGGATTTGTCACGTAGTCCAGCTCATCCAGTACTACGTGCGTAGCAAACACTTTACGCGCGTAGTATGTGAGCCTCTGACGTATTCTAATCTGTCAGCAAATATTATGTTTTTGAAAGTTTGACACATCTCAACAGAATTTGTCGCCTTCTGGAATTAGCTATCATACTTCGTCTATGCTCTTAGTATTCTGTACTACGTGTGTAGTACAAGTCTTCTTCAGAATGTTGCTTTTTCCTTCTACGCCTATACAAAGGGTAGTATGTGGCCTCCTTGTCTTCATGAATTCACTTCAGTTTGGATTGAAGTATTGTCTATGTGCATAGTATTTTATACTATGTGCATAGTATGTCACTTGAAGCTTTCTCTTCTCTTATACGTTAATGGAGCCTTATATAATGCGTACAATATATGATGCGCCCAGTACTACGAGCATAATAAGTTCTTTTACGCCCATAATAGCTAGTATGCACCTTTACGCTTCTTTTCATGGATGTTTTGTATTCATCATCATCAAAACCAAAGTCAACAGAACCGTCTCGAAGAACTGAACTGTTAAGTCTCGAAATTTCGAGTCTTTTGGTTATGTTCTTGTTTTTGAAAAATGGAAGAACCGAAATTTTGGTTCTGTTCTAGTATTGGGTCAGATCCGATCCGATCCAACCCATGATCACCCCTAGTAGAAACCCCTCACCCATCTTCCACATCCTCTTCCCCTCTACCCCCTCGCCACATAGTCATCGCCCCTATCCTTTCATTGTTCTCCTCCTTTGTTCGCTTGCCTCCTTCACTTTTGTAATTGATTTGGTTTTTTTTTTTTACTTTTCCATTTAGTGTTAGGTGTTGACGATGATTAAGGGTTGTGGAGTGTTGATTGTGTGGATAGACAGTGGTGGTATTTTTTTATAAAAAAAAAGGAGGGAAAGGAAAGGACCATATAAAGTGAGTTTAACATCTCAAAGAAAAATAATTACTTCAAACATTTGGCAGATTTGGAAAATTGGACAAACAATGGTGAATTTTTTTTCTAATGAAGAATAGTGGTGGTTATTTAATTGGTGGTGAATGGTGATGTCTAATGGTGGTTATTTAATTTCCAGTAAAAATGGTCGTCATTTAATTTTCAGTTAAAAAAATGGTGGTTATTTAATTGTTAGCCTGTTTGGGTTAGTATTTTTTAATTTTTAGTTTTTTATTACGTGTTTTTTTAATTTTAAATTTCTTTTTTCTATGATATGGAAATTTTAATAAAATTATAGCCACATGGACAAGAAATTAATAGTGTTAATGTCTACATAAACGCCATGTCAGCATTTTGACGGAAAACATTAACAAAAAATTGACTCGTGCCAAAAGTGATAACAAAAGTGAATGTGTTAGAATAAATTAATAAGTCAAATTATAGTACTACTTCTTTTATGATTAAATTTAAATTTTCATTTATTATTGTTAATGACCATAACTACTGAAATATTTTTTCTTAAATTTGAAAAACAGATTCTATTTATATACAATGTCAGCAACAAGAATATAAAAAAAAAACAGGGGAGTAACATTGCCCCACACATAAATAAAATCTAAAGTAATTGCAATTTGAGCTATACAATGTGTCGCGAATTTTGCATTGCTGTTTACAAACACAAATGTGATATTTTGAAATGCAGAGGCCAACACTTTGCAATCTCTAACAAGAAGTCCAAACTCTAAAAGTCCATAATAGTTCCATTAAGAGCATTGGCAATAATTTAAGCATCTAATCCCTATGGCTTAATACGTGTGTAACCTCCTAAACTATCATGATTTTGGTAACTTACCCCCCTCAACTTTGCAAATACGTGTGTAACTTACCCCCGGCCCCTGAACTTGTAAAACAACACCACAAAACACCCTAATCAACTGACATGGCATTGTTTGTGTGTTTCAATTGTATGAGATGCGTCAATGTTTTATAACTCACTGATGTGTCAATCAAATCGATTTATTTCACTCACTCAACTGAACCATTCATTCACCCAACTAAATCACTCACCTAAGCCATCATCTTTCACCCAAACCACCCATTGTCAAACAAACCCACCTAGATAAAAAAAAATAACTCACCCAAACCATCCTCTCTCTCTCTCTCTCTCTCTCATCTCTGATCGACTATCCGCAAGTGCATGGTTATCAATGTAGTTTTCCCTTGGGAGTATCCCTAGGGTATTGAATCCATGGGAACAATGTACCAATGTGATCAATTCATGACAAAAAAATAAAAGTATAATTGATTTTTTTGTATTTTTAGAATGAGAAACACCGATGCAATAAAACAAACACTCAAAGTAAATTACGAATTAAGGAAAACAATATATGATAAAATCTTAGGGCTTTCGAGGCTCGACAAAGACTTCTATTTTCTATATTTATAAATGGGTTATTTTATGGATTAAGTGTTCTCTAACTAAAACCGCTTAAAACCTCTCTCGAGTTCATTTAAGCTATGTCTACTTTTATTAGGAGGATCCTTTCGCTCTCACCTAACTAAACTAAACTCATTAGGTTCATTCAGAAATTTCATTGAATACCTTACTTACATAGAATATGTCTACCTAAGTACGATAATTTCAATGCTTGTAGACCTCATTTAAGCTTCATCTTTCAATCATTCAGCTAAATTTATCACTAATATTATTATGGTGATCAAGCATAACAATATTCATATATATATCAAGTCATTGAGTCAAATCCAATATGAACACAAGATATGACATGAAATACATACTACTCATTCATAGATATAACAAATATCCATCAAAAGTCTACATCTCTCAACCCTAACAAAGGGTTTAGACTACCATGATCATGCTCATAAAAATAAGACAATGAATAACAACATAAATCATGGTAAGCAACTATGAATATAAAGAGAAAAGAGAGAGAATAAGGTGTACAGAAAGCCTTTCTAGGTTGGTCTTGGAAAGAAATCCGCAAGCCTTCAAGTCCTCTTCTCTCTTTCCTCAAATCCCTAAAGAACATTCCTGCAAAAGAAAGAAAAAAAGAAATGTGTTCCTCTTAAGGCAAAAGATGATTGGAAGTGTTGTTAAGAGGGGGTATTTATACCCCTTTACATGTCATAAAATCCTCATAATTGTGTTGCCAAAAATGCCCTTTAAAGTCCACATTTTGTCCACCAAACACAACTTGGCCATTTTTTTTGTCATTTTCTGTGACGGTCACGGTCGTGATGAGGTTCTATCCATGGTCACGGCCGTGACCAACTGTGTTACGACCTATTTTCGGACCATAGAGCCTGACCCATCTCACACAAGCCTTAAAGAACATAACAAATACCTAAATTCTTATTATTATTAACCGGCTTATTAGTCATATTAAAATATTTTAACAGAAAATAAGTTTTGAAAATAATATTTTCGAATAATGATAAAATATAATTATGTCATCAAATACTAAATAAATAAATATAGTTAAAAATAATTAACCATTTTATTATCAGATACAAATCTATAATCCACTACTTGGGGTAGAGCATGCATTTAACAGAAACTAAAACTCGGGCTCGAACAATAGGACACTCATTGCTGACAAGGGTACGTCACTGAGCGCGGAAGATCAAATTTTCCCTATTAGAAACACCTGAAATACGGAGTAAAATAAACAAGGAAAAAGAAGGGAGTAAGAACCCAATAAAGGAAACTTTCCAGAGCGCTCCGGGCCTCACAAAAATCGTTTTGAAAACAATTCAAAAATATCACATGTAGATATAAGTGTATATACGTATACACACTATATATATAATTAAAATCATTTCAAAAATCATTTCGAAATCCTTCGTAAACAAAACAGACAACAAACAGTCACCTGAATTGACTAAATAGATAAATTAAATAAAAATATTTAATTTTCAAAATCTGAAATAGCCAAAATATTTCCTTTCAAATATTTCCCAAAATATCACATTTATTTTCCAAAATATTTTCAGAGAATAATATTTTTTCCAAAATATCTTCAGAGAGAAATTCCAAAAGTTTAATGGGGCCATAGTCATATAAATAGAGTCGATCGAACTCAGTAATAGCTACAAAGGTAAGGATTAGCCATTTAGGCACCATGGCATGACCACTTAGGTAAATGATACAATATCGCTGTATCAAAGTTACTCTACTCTGTAGTTATGTGTCCCAAATCAAAATATTTGCCAAAAACATTTTGAATTACATATTTAAAGTATTCAAATTAAAATATTTAATTGAAATATTCAAATAGATAACATACAAAACAGATAAATTATTCACCAAAATATATCAAAAGTTCAGACAAAGTATTTATCCCAAAATACATTTAATTTTTGAAACAAATACATAGTTTAGAAACTTCACTTATTTTAAAACAAAATATTTATTTCAAAACATATTCTTAAATCCAGAATGAACATTTTCTACAAAAAATACCTTGAAATTCATAACAAAATGTTTATTACCAAAATTATAATAAATATCAAAACATAATATTTATTTTAAAAACCATCCAAATTTTCAGAGAAAATTTATTTTCCACAACAGAGATTTCACGTATGTCAGATTTTAAGATTTTCTATCATTTAATTATTCCAAATTACATGTCATGTCCAGACACATCAAAAATATATAATTTTAAAAGACAGAGTCTGTGTCTGAATGTGTCATTCACTCACCTGGATGCTGAATTACCCAATTCTGAATCACGAACCACTGATTAAAGGCTGGTCACCTCGAGAACTAAACTAAGTTGAATTCAGACAACAATAACTATGACATTTTACATAATATGCATAAAAACACAAATGCAGACTCGGACCCCGGCAACGTTAGAAATCCTATTTCGATTAAAAACCTAACACTCACTTCGAAAATCGGATCTCGGTATAAAATTACAATTCAATCCTCGAATTTTGCAAAATTTACCAAACAATCCTCCAAGTATCTCTATCATCAAAGCAACACTAAATATATTAAAAAATTTCATTTTCGACCATAAACATGTAAACTATCAGTTTTGATCATTTTGGTGGAAAATTACCGAATAGTCCTTTTCTCGATTCAACCAACAAAAGTCACTCCAAACCGACACTCATTCTTCCAAATCACTTAAATCACCACCTAAACATTTTATTCATGATAATCATTTATCAGTCTCACCAAAATTCAATAAATCATCAAAATTCAAACTAATTCATCCAAATAATTCCTACAATTACCAACATTCTTCAATATCTAAAATTCAACACAAAACCCATTCAAATCTTGGTTCAATCCATTAAGATCCATAAAAAACCAACTAGAATTCATCACCAATCCAACTAAATTCCATTCAAAATTCGGACTCAATCATGACCCATTCTAGAACAATTCAAAATTCTAAAACTCAAGTTCAATCTATACATTCTAACCTCATTCCAACATAACTCATCCAAAAACCATCACTAATTCACCTAAAAGAAGCATAGAAAATCGGATTATACACTCAAACCGTCACCCACCAAACCTTAAACAAAACCCATTGTTCTACCGTAGAAAATAAAGGAAAAAGAGAAGAAAGAGAGAGATTTTTACCTTGGTTTGATGGCAAACCGGAGAGGAAGCAAAAAGGAACAGTGGGACGAATTTTAGACAGAGAATTGAGCAAGAAAGGCGTCAAAATGTAGTGGAAGAAGAAAGAGGGCTGACGGGTTTTAATTAAAAAAATTGAGGGTGCTAAAACGCACCGTTTTGGTGCTAGTAGATTTCCTTTTTTTTTCCTCTCCTTCAAAACGGCAACACTCAATTCAATATATATATATATATATATATCTTTCTTTCTTTCTTCCAAAACGTAACCCGTCAACTGATTTCTTTTTTTTTTACGAAATACGTTTTTCATTGAAACATAATAAATCAAAAAATAATAAAAATGTATACCATTTATTTATTTTTTTGTCATATTCAAAGTGGTAAAATAATAATACCAATTAAAAGATAGTAAATTTAATTAATTAAAAATCAATGGATATAATCACATATAAAGTTGTAAAACAAATAAAATATATTTCTTAACTGCGAATTAGAAATATCTAAATAGAAATACTGAAATAACTATATTGATGTAAACTAAATTATATTTATATAAAAAAATCATATCTATTTTACATTAATTAAAATTGTTCCAAAAAGACCATTTTATCGAGTTACAAAAACTTAGAAAAAATGTAGGATGTTACAAGTTGTGACACCCAAACTCCCTTTCGAACGTCAACGAACTTTGCATCCTTTGAGCAGGTTTCCTTTGCCCGTTCTTCCATCAATCTTGTAACTTAAAAAACATGTTTTTCATGCCTTTTCATCTATTTTTCATCACATTTCATGTGTTCCTCATCACTTTACACAAAACATGAAAATTGTATAAATTCACTAATAAACAAGTACAATAGGGTCAAATGCTTTATTTTTATGCTTGAGTTATTATGTAAATTTTGGACATATCAATCTCTGTTCACAAAAAAAAACCATGACCGCAAATTAATGACCCATAACATTCAAGAAATCCAAAACAAAATTGTCAGAAAATTCAACATAAAAAGCCATATCTCAGTTTGATTTTGCTTCTTAGATCATCTCTATTTGAACCCTATCAGACTTGTCTCTGATGGCCTCTGTTGTCAACGTCGTCAACCACACTATCGCCCTCTCACCTTTGCTCGCTTAGCTCACATGTCTCTTTCTTCTTTTGTTTTGATGAAATATAGAAACGTTTTGAGCTTTTCTTTTAAAGGGTTGACTTTTTTTTTGGAATGATAAGATATGGGAAGAGATACGAGACAGAGGAGGAGACGTGTTTGAGGTTCTCTATTTTCCCCAGAATCTTGATTTGATTTGATCCACTAATAAGAACCTTCCTTACAAGCTTTTTGTCAACCGTGAACACCTCTCTTTCTGTTATTGTTTGAGTGGTTTTAGCTAAAAATGTGAAATTACTTTTCACTTTTCCATTTTTTATTTATTTCTATCTTTTCTTTTGTTTTTTCGATTATGATCTTCGTCTTGAATTTTTCTGCCTCTTTATCCGACGGTGATGGTGGCAAATCCAATATTGCAGGATTAGGCGTTTTCAGGATGTTGGAGAGAGAGCAGAGAAGATGAAGGCGAGGCACATGTTTTTGATGATGAGATGATGACGAAGAAGGAGTTAGGGATTTCTGTGTTTAAGATTTTTTTTGGTCAACTTTTGTGTTTGATTGATTGGGTTTTTGAAATCAAATTGATAAGGAATTGTTAAATTCTTGTTGTGATGACTTATCTATTTTAGTTTTCTCATGGTGGTTTTGATTTCAGAAATTAAAATGTCTCTATTTCAAAAATTGAAAGCTTGTTCTTCTGTTTTGATTTCTTGTTAGTCTCTGGCTTTGAGATGGAAACTGAAGGTGGCTTAGAGGGGTTGGCTTGGCTGGAACTATGGGTTTGTTTGGTTAGAGACTAAAGGTTCGGTTGCAAACTTTCAATGTTTGTACTTTTTAGAAAGAAGAATTGAATATTGGTAAGTATATTGTTGTATATTTACAATACATAATTATATAGTGTATCTGAGGTCCTAAAAAGGAAATTATAGATGTACAATCAATAAATATTTATAGGACTAACTAGCATATTTCTAAGACCTTCTTCTAGAAAGCAAATATGCCTAGTTGACTAATTCTAACATTCAAATTCCAACACTCCCCCTAAAGCTGGCTTGAAGATATCTTCCATAGCCAGCTTGCTAATAAGAAAATTGAACTGCTTGCAGGGTAGTCCTTTTGTAAGGATGTCTGCATTTTGCTGAGATGTAGGCATATAAGGTATGCATATGATGCCTTCTTCAATCTTCTCCTTAACGAAGTGCTTATCCACTTCAATGTGCTTTGTCCTGTCATGAAGGACTGGATTGCGTGCAATTGAAATAACAGCTTTGTTGTTGCAATAAATCTTTATAGGAAGTAACAATGGCCTGTAGCTCTTCTAGAACTTTTTTAATCTAAATAGCCTCACAAATCCCATGTGCTAAGGATCTTAGTTCTGCCTCAACACTCTTCTTGCAACAACGCTCTACTTTTTACTTTGCCATGTCACTAGGTTCCCTCCAATAAAAGTGCAATACCTAGAAATTGACCTTATGTAAGAAGTATTCCCCATCCAGTCAACATTTGTATATACTTATATTTGGAGGTTATTTCTCTTTCGAAACATCAGACCTTGGCCAAGACTTCCTTTTAGATACTTTAGGTCCCTGTAGGCAGCAAAGTGAACTTGACCAGGTGAGTGCTTAAATTGACTTAAGAGACTCACGTTAAATGCTATGCCATGTCTGGTGTGAGACAAATAAATTAGTTTTCCCATCAACTTTTAAAATTTCTCTCTGTCAACCACATCTTCAGGATTGGAAAGTTTGAGCTTTATGTTAGGCTCCACTGATGTCTCAACAACTTTCCACCCTAATAGTCCTATTTCATTTAGGAGGTCTAAGATGTATTTCATCTAGTTTAAAAATATCCCATCTTTAGACCTTGCGAGCTCCATCCTTAAGAAGTACTTTAGTGGGCCAAGATCTTTGAGTTCAAATTCCTGAACCAACTTCTTCTTTAGCCTTATTATTTCTTCATTGCCATCACCAAAGATGATAATATCATCTACAGAGACAATCAAGACAATGAGTTTACTTTCTGTGGTCTTCTATAGAACATAGTGTAAGTCCCAGTAAGGGGAATATAATGGCAATCCAAAAGGGGGGTGAATTGGATTTTTAGCAAGTTAAAAAATTTGTTGAAAATCTTTTGCAAATTAAAACAAATAACAAAGTTTTCTTTCAAACTTAAATCAAAAAGTAAATGCGAAAGCTCTAAAGATCAAATCCACACTCAACAATAATGTAAATCAAATACAAGTGCAAGGCAAAGTAAAGAGAGTAGGGATAGAGAAATTAAAGCCCAATATTTATAGAGGTTCGGTCCTCTTGACCTACGTCCACTCCTCTAACCTCAACTAGAGAATTCAATCCATTATCAATCTCACTTGCGGGTGGAGGCAAAAATCGTTACACCTTGTTTTTGTAGGATCAACAAGAAAATATTTACACCTTGTTTTTGCGGGCTCAACTAGCAAACCTGACCACTTGTTTTTGCGGGATCAATAAGCCAAACCCAACTCTAGTTTTCTAAGGCTCACTAGCAACCACTCTTATGTTTCTAAGGCTCAACAAGAAAACTTATCTACCCCAAACAAACAACCTTGCTTGATACAAAATCAACCTAATTGTATAACAGTTGTAAGCTCACACAAACCCAGAAATAAGATTGCAAGTAAATATCTTAAATGGGTAAGAAAGGTAGAAATGAGAGAGAAAATAAATAACAAGTCTAACAAATGTCTCTCTTACTTATCTTCTGTCATGGCACGTCTATATATAGCTGGTAGGCAGGCAAGCGCACCTATCGATTGTAGTATGCGGACTTGAGTACCGAGTGTCATATCCCACAGAGGCTAAGAGTACTAGTAATAACTCTCTCTATTATCTAGCCTACAAATTAAATGGGTTTCAATAAATCCTAAAAGAAATGGAGACATGCCAACACACAACACAGCAGTACAAAGAGAGTTTAAGAACAGAACAATCAAGGGTAACAGTAGCATCCAGATATTGAATCCCCCTAAGACTACCTAAGCAAAACCGACCTCGTCATTAAGTCACTTGTTCATACAATTGGACCGTAGGAATTCCTAACATATATAAACCTCTCTCTCGAGTCAGTTAATATCTAACGTTAAGTTGATTAACTCGAACCTCTTCCTAATTAATACCCCCACGTTGCATTAATGAAGATTAATAAATTATCATATTAAGTTTGACCTTAATCCAGAAGATTTATGTAGACCCATCTTTAGGTTTGCGTGCAACTCCTCTCACCTATGAGCAATTCAAAACACACGATAAATCTCTCGATTCCCACGCATGTAATCAATTGTCAAATCAAAACACCGGTAGAATCAATCCAACAACACAATATTATAAATCATAGATGAGTCTCAATTCATGAACAAAGCAACAAAATAACAAAACCCAATCACGAATTCATCCTAGGGTTCATCACATCCAAATGCATACAAGTCTAGTTCATAATTGCAGTAGATAAATCAACAAAAATGAAATGGAAACAAGATAGAAAGAAAGAACCCATTGAGATTCCATTAATCTTTATGCAATCACTTCAATCTTGAAGAAAATCCACTCCAAATGCGTTCTTCCCTTGAAACCCAGCTCTCTCCCTCTCTAAAGCTCTGTTTTTGTGTCAATGGCAGCTCTCCTGGTTTAGGGTTCATCCAAAGCATAAATAGGCCAAAATGGTGTGTTATGGCAAGACACAACCTGATAAAGACATTACACGACCGTGTCTTTGGTTCCCAAACCGTGTCTTACTTTAAAACTTTTTTGTTTCACCTCTTTGATGCGTTTGGCTCCGAAACTAGTAAGAAATGGACAAAACTCATAAGGCACAGGCTTGTCTTGGGCTCCAAGGCCGTGTCTTGCTTTTTAAATGTACACTTAAGTCTGACAAATAGGACACAGGTAGAACATGATATTACACGACCGTGTCTTGGGCTTCCAAATCGTGTCTTTGTTCTTGGAGGTGCATTTAACCAAGACAAATAGGACACGGTATTGCACGACTGTGTCTTGTGGTCCAAGACCGTGTCTTGTGTTAAAAGCCTTGAAAGTTATAGTTTAATCTCCGTTTTGGCTTGCTTTCATTCAATTCTATCAAGACACCATCACATGACCTGAAAAACAAAATATGAACCAATAAAATACCAGAACCTATAAAAACATCTCAATTATAACCAAAATGATAGGAATTCGACAATACAAATATGTATAATTGAGTGTTCATTAATAGCCACTCTAAAGAATATAGACGTTGGAAGCCTCGAAGTTGCCGTTGTGAGAGAGTAAAGCCTTCTGTTTTAAATGAAGTCATCTCCAATAACGTGCTTTCTTACTCATTAACACGCGTTCTTTAGTGGGCCATCAGATATCAACTTGTGTTGTTGGCCATCAGCATGCCTTGTTGAAGTTGCAGTGCCTTCTGTTTGAAGACCATCCTTCATTAACATTCCTTGCGGAAACACAACATGCTTTGATAATAACTTTAGCGCACCTTAAGGAAACATCAACGTAGGTTGATCAAATCTTCAACATTCTACAACGTGCCTTAATGATCATGTTGTACAACGTGCCTTAACGATTTCAAAGATCATTCCTTGAATTTTGACACATCTCGTACAAAAAGGAATATTCAAATTTGAATTCACAAGTAGCGTATAGAAGATTTGTCATCTTATGAAGAACTCTTCGTCAACGCACGTTCTTGGTTGATAATGTGCGTTGTGCCATCGATATTAAAAATGTCTCCTTTACTCATCAGCGGGCATTATTCAACTCAATAGTGTTTCCCAACGTTAAAGACCAAGTTGTATTCTAGACACCTCTGATCAAGTCTTCGATAATGCACCTTATTGATCATTAGCGCGCTCTAGTAGTTTCCCAAAAACTCTACAATAGCAAGTCCGTGCGTTCTTGATTCATTAGCATTTCCAAAAGCCAATAGAATAACTTCCAGAAGTGCAGCCATATTGTTAGCACGTGTTCTTCACTCAATAACGGGTGTTGATGCCATTTTGGATTTGAACCAGTGCAAGCTAACTTGATATCAACGTGTGTTGGAGTTGATCAATGTTCCTTGCTTAATATCTGAAGTCTCATCAATGTGCGTTAGGGTTCATTAATTTGCTTTGCTTAACTTTTCAGTTGTTTTTTAAATCATCAAAACTTAGGCGGATTTTTCATGTTGTCCATAACATGACTCAACACATAGTTGTCACGACCCGTTTCCAGACTATGACCGATGTACGAGGCGAACCGTCTATGGAAGTCCGACCCATCCCGCACAAGCCTCAGAAAACAGAACTTATACCTGAATTCATTAAATACAAGATTAAATTAAAGCCGTTTTAACAATTTAATAAATAAGCAAAATCCAACATTCTTAAAAAATAAGTTTTCATAATAATAAAACTATTATTAAATCAGGAATCATATTTAAATATCAAATAAATTTAAGGAACCAAACACTCACAAGAATCTCGGTGTGGAGCCACTGACAAAACAGATAAAATGGGCCCGAACAAAAGGGCACTCACTATTAGGTGGAACACCTCGCTAGGAATAGGACGCTGAACAATTGCCGAATACCAAAAGAGAACCTGAGAAATAAGATAAAGGAAAATAGACAAGAAACAGAAAGAAATGGGTAAGAATCCCTAGTGAGGAAACAACACTCTAGAGCGACTCTGAGCCTCACAAAAACTATTTTGAAAACATTTCAGAAAACTATCGAATACATGTATAACCAACAGCAGACAGTGACACGGATTGAAATATTAAATAAATTAAATAAACATAATTAGTTTTCAAAATCTGAAATAGATATAATATTTTCTTTTAAGAAATATTACCGAAATTAATATTTATTTTTCAAAGCACTTACAAATGATAAAATTTATTTTCAAGGTATTTGCTAAGAGTAACACTAAGAATATTAGAAATATATAAACACATATATATACGAAAGACGACAAATACATAATATTGTATTTTGAAAATATTTCCAAATGAAGTAGACAACATAAAATAATTCAAAACATTTAAACAAGAAGTATATATATTTATAGCAGACGGTAGGATAGGGACCAGATAGAATCAAACAGATATCAAAAGTGTGGTTGTGCCACCAGACAGAATCAGACAGAGTACGTGTGTTTGATCGGACACACGGTCACTAGAATACCCCGGTAACTTGGGCCTTCATAGAGCAGTGGTATACTAAAGGCTATGCTACCTCGTAACTAGATGTCCCTTATCCCAAAATTTATGATATCAAAATAATTAATTTAAACAGACAGTCATATAAATCAGAATTTAATTTACAGAAAATATATGAATTTTCATATATTAGAAAACAGGAACTGAATACTCATTATTATTGCTTTCAAAAACAGAGGAACGTTTTACAAAAAAATATTACAGAAGTTTATTTAAAAATCATATTTCATAACAGAATAATTTATTACATAAAATAGATAAGTTTCCAAAAGCAAAATAAATAATAAAGCAGACAGACATGCAGAGCATAAATCATTTTTTAGAAAATATAAATATAATATATATTTATTTCAGAAGAAACTCAGAAGTTTTCAGAAAAACAGATCTTTCTAAAAAAAGTCCTCACGTAAGAAAATTTTAGATTTATCGATCCTTAGTTTATTTCAGATTACATGTCAGAGTCCAGACACAGTAAAAACATATAAGTTTAGGAAGACACAACCATGTGTCTAAAGTTATCATTCCACTCACCTGGATATCCAAGCTGAATGGTCCAGACATGCTCCACTGGCTGACCTCGCTGACCGAAACACAAAACTCAAATAATTATCAAAACAGAATCAGAGATATGATGCTGGTACTGTGGCGGTACAAAAAATGCATGCAATTCAATGCAAATGCATACATTGAACCTGAGAACCCTATCTTGAAAGAAGAACTAACACTCTCACCTCGAAAATAAAACATCTAGCAAAATTACAGTTTGGCCCCTCTGCTTTAGTCCTCAAACTTTTCAAAAATATAAAACAGTCCTCAAAGTATGCTCAAAGTACCAAACAATGCTCTAATTAGTCAGAATCTCCAAATTAGACCTCTAACTCTCTGAAATTGCAATTTAGTCCCCAACATACCAAATATAAAATCTAGTCCTCAAATAATTTAGAATTATGTAAAATATCCAAACTAGTCCGTACGACATAATTTTACACCAAAACATCCAAAATCCATATCGATTGAAACTTGATGCTCTAATCCGTTCACATTACTCCTAAACAACCCCAAAGGCTTTAATCTGTCAATAAACCCAACAAACAAACTCAAGATCAACAAGAAATTGCCCAAACACGAATTGAACCCTAGTTCAAACCATAACTCACCAAATCACGCGATTCCAAGCTCAAACCATGTTCATCTAACCTCAACACAACCTAATCTAATAACCATAAGCATCCATTTCAAAAAAAAAAAAACAAAAACTCAAACCCATTTCAAAATTCGGTGAAAACCTAACCCAACCAAAACAATATCAAATCTTCATAACTCAAGCTTAATATATGATCCTCTAGCCTTAATACATCATAAACAAACATTATCCAGCTCATTCTCCAACATAAATTAACAGAATCAAACTCAACATTCAAAATTTTCACTATTCACATCCACCAATCAAAACATGATTCAAGCTTGGAATGTAAGAAAATAAGTGATTAAAGGCGGGTTCTTACCTCAAGGAATCAATATGAATCAATAAGAGACAATGGGTGATGAATAGAGAGAGTTTTCAAAGTGAAAATGGTAGAGGAGAGGTGAAAATGACGAAGAAGGATTGGTTTGGGTGTTATAAGCTGTCAAAACAAGGTTCACGTGCGTCATTCTGGGTCTCACGTACATTAGTGGACCTCACGTACATTATCGGGGTGAAAATTTGTGTCCAGAGGCATCAGACCCGACCTCACGTACGTCACTTTAAATCTCACGTACATCAGTCATACGAAAACCCAGCTTACGTACGTCACGTGACAAAAAAACATGTGTTGGCCTAAACAAGGGCTTACGTACATAAGGCTTAAGCTTACGTATGTAATCATGCCTTACGTGTGTTAGCTTTCTACCTAACATGCGTAATGCCTCCATTTTCACTTTCCTTGATTTCTCTTCACCTCCGGACACACATCCGACCATTCTCGAGGCTTGGAAACTCCCGAACTTACAAAAATAACATCATTAAATATCTTCAAACACTTAATTAACACCTCAAACACCAAAAGGATATGATCTAAATTGATCAAAACAAATCGGGACTGGTCGGAACACTATAAAGGATAGGTCGAAAATAGACTGAGTATTACAATAGTATGGTCAGCTTGGCTCTGATAATACCCTTGATTCTTTACAGCCTTTCAAAACTTGTCAAACCACGCCATTGGGGACTATTTTAAGCCATACAATGATTTTTTCAGTTTGCACACTTTATCCTTTCCATAGATTCTTTCAAATCCTGGTGGCGCACATATAAATACTTCCTCTTCTAGGTCTCCATTTAGGAAAGAGTTCTATGCATCAAGTTGAAGCAAGCTTCAATCTAAATTGACAACTAGAGACAATAGGATTCTAATAGTATTTATTTTGCTATAGGAGCAAAGTAGTCCACACCATAAGTTTGTGTAAATCCTTTGGCAACTAATCTCACCTTTCTTCTCTCAACATTGCCATCTACTCTAAACTTCAATGTAAATAACCATTTACATCCAACAAGCTTCTGACCATTAGGTAAATTGACCAGGTCCCAAGTCCTATTTTTCTCTAGGGCATGGATTTCTTCCATCACTGCTACATTCCAGTATGGATCATTCATGCCTTTTGAATATTTCTCGGAATGAATATGTTAGTGACATTGGAGACATATGAGTTATGGTTTTGAGATAGCTTTGTTAGAATTGTGCCCTAGTCCAATCATTAATGTGCATTGTCATTCAATTATTTAATAAAGAGGCATTTCATTTCTATGAAATATTGTTTTGTGAAGATAAAACTCCATTAATAGTTTATTCTTCTTTATGCCATCAAGTACGTGACTTGATAGTAAAACCATAGAGATAAAAGGAATGCTATTCTAAATGTCCATAATCGATCATTATCATGGGAATGATAATAAATTAAAGATTAGTATGTTGCTAAGTGGATAATCACGTTTTACTGATTATGGATATGAGATATCAACTTAGAACATAGATGCATGTTGGGGAACATGTATTGGACTGGCCCG
>CAODLS013814537.1:0-13690 GCA_948243855.1 Flueggea neowawraea
ATTAAATATAAAATTAAAACTAATATGTCTCTTGAATATTAAATGAATTTAGCTCACCTTAATTAATTAATAAATTTATACATAATAAAAGTATATTTAATGTGTTTAATAAATATTAATTAAATTAATTATATAAAAAAATTATTTATAAATTTATAAATTATCATAAAATTCAAAAAACTATTGGAGAAATTTTAGAATGTGTTTTGATCTTCTTTTTTAATCGAATTCATATTTTGTATATAATATGATGATTAATTTTAAATTATGATACATTTCAAAGTATTACTTTCAAATATTACAAAATATTTTGAGACACCTTTAGGTGTTCGACATTTTCAATATCTTAATAATTTGAATGAAACATTTGTAGACGACAAAACTTTTACTTCCAAGTTTTAGAACTTTTACATATATAAAAGTTGAATCTAATTCTATTTTTTAAAGAAAGAAGAGTTCCTATTATTAAGTTGCGACATATTGTCCGGTATACATATTAAGTATGTTATAATTTTATTAAATAATTTTTTCATTATGTCAATTAAATCGATTGATCTTATATTAAACCAAAAAGCAATTTTCTATATTTGTGTATTTAAATTTTTATTTTATATAATTTATAATAAACAAAAAAATTGGAAGCATTTTATTTTTTTTTTCTATTCAAAAAAATAATTTAGATGGAAAACTTAGTATGATTTTTTAATATTTTTTTGTATAATTCATCTATAAAAATTAATTTATACGAATTAAAATTTATCTAATAATGGTCGTAACAACCGCTAGTGGCTATAGTTTTATCTTAATTGTGAATTGTTTCTTTTAATGACTTAAAATACATTATTTATTTTATTTAAATTATTATTAAAACTAATAAATTTTTATAAAAAATAAATATAAAATTAAAATTAATTATATGCCTCTTAAAATTTCTTCACTAATATTTAAACTAAGTTTTAATAATAGATTATTAAATGAACTTAACTCACTTTAATTAATTAATAAATTTATACATAATAAAAGCACATTCAATGTGTTCACTTAAGATTAATTAAATTGATCATCTAAAAAAA
Organism: Flueggea neowawraea; assembly: GCA_948243855.1. Taxonomy (NCBI): domain Eukaryota; kingdom Viridiplantae; phylum Streptophyta; class Magnoliopsida; order Malpighiales; family Phyllanthaceae; genus Flueggea; species Flueggea neowawraea. Next base: position 1,074 of record CAODLS013814537.1, read on the forward strand.
TTATTTAAAAATTATAAATTACCACAAAATTCAAAAAATAAATAGAGAAATCTTAGCAAATGTCTTTTAATCTTTCTTATTGTCCGAAATACTATAATATATATGATATGATGATACTGCTATATAGACTGTCAATTTGATCTTCAACATCACGTGGATGCTGAAGATAACATACCGTCTTCATCCTCATTGAAATCAAACAAAATTGTCAATTCACAAATTCCTCAACTCCTTTTTTATTTCAATTATTACAAAATTATTCACTTTTTATTCATGTTTCATTATGGATGGGCACTTTGATCCAGCTCGGAAAAAAGACAGGTCTAGGCTGCTATTTCTAGGCTCGTTGCCTGGTTATATATATTATATATTTTTATATATAATATATTAATATTAATTTAATGTATTATGTGTTATAAATTAGAAAAAATAATGTCAATTATAAATTTAAAAGTTGTTTAGTATTTATTAAAATATAATTTCTATAATAAAATATATATTAAATTATATTTTAATAAAAAAATAAAAAAAATCAATATGTTTTAGTTGGACGAACTTGGGCCAAACCTTTAACTCAATTGATCAGGCTGAAATTTTATGGCATGACCCGGCTGTGCCTGGTCAATAATAGTATATAATTAGAAAAGAAATTCCATATATAAAATGGTTGAAATTTTATGGCATGACCCGGCTGTCCCTGGTCAATAATAGTATATAATTAGAAAAGAAATTCCATATATAAAAAGGTTGAACGACCAAATTGGCCCCTTTTAGTTTTTAGGGCAAAAGTCATAACGTCCACAAGGTGTTCGACGAAAAGTCTAACAGAAGAACCAAATACAAAATGGCGAAGAAAGGGAACGCGAAGAAGCCAACAAACGCACAACCCGTGTCTCACAACAAACCAATCTCTTTACGGCAGGAATCAACAGGGAAGTGACAAACAAAAGCCAAACCCAAATCGTTCTTGAAGTTGGAGCAATTGGAGAGGCTTTCGGTGTGGGCCAGTGGAGAGGGTTCAGTGCCGTCTCTCGCTGCCCTTTTCGGGACCCAAGTTGCCGCTGCTAGAGAGGCTTTGTGTCTCCCTCCTGACCCTTCTCTGTTCCAGTGCCAGAGGCTTGTTAACTGTTCCTGTTTTATTCCGGTTTCTTTTCCCACTACAGAATCATTAGTTTTTGTTCTTTATTAATGGTGTTTTGGTTATTTAGATGAAGTTAATAATGCTTCGACTGAGCGGTGTTGGGATTGTCTTCGACAACGGGAATCGTGAATTTTTTTTGAAAAATGGAAGCTAAATTATATGAGAAACTGGGAGCTGCATTGAATGTTTTAATTGAAATCCGTATGTGTTGTGGGTTGAGCTTCTAATCATTTGCATCAAGTGTTTGATCATGGTTATATTAATGTAAATGCTATATTGTTTTGGGGACCTTAGCTTACTTCAGTTGTTTATTTGTTACAAGAAGCTAACCTAAAGTAGCAATATTATAAGCTGGGTTGGCAATCCACACATCCAACGTTCATTAGTTTACTTAGATTTGTTGTATTATAAGCTTCTATGAGTTATTCAGTGAGCTGGGTTTGAATTGGAGTAGTCGTGTTTTTATGCTGGTTTCTTTCTATAAGTTGAGTGTTTAGGACAAAATTTTGTCTCTCTTAGGACAAAGTGGTGGTTACTTTTCTTGATTATCCCTAGTTGAACAATGAGTGAAAATGTGGTTGAGCTTGAATATATAGGATGTTTCTCACGAGCTTTTTGATTGGAGTGGCAAAATGCTATTATTTTGCTTATGATACCATTATTAATGATATCCAGGTTAACAATTTGTTTGCACTGCTTGTTCAGTTTGTTGTGTGTATGGTTGAAGTCTGACATTGTTAGCTCAATCTTTTCTGTTTCTCAACTGGGTTTCTTTTAATGGTTCATCAGAATTTGTCAGTGATCAATTTCTTTTTTTTTTTTTCCCTTTGTTTTCTCTGTAGGTGCGAGGCATTACTTCAACCTGGTTTTAACTGCACCATTCGGATTGACAAAACTAAAGCACATCAGAGAAGGCATAGACGTAAGAAGCCTAACACTCAATGGCAGAATAAGGTTATTTACAAGTGCCACTTCTGTTTACACCAAAATCAAAAGAGAGGAACCTCGAAAGGTCATATAAAAGAGATATGCCCTCCAAAGGCCAGACCATCCAAAAAAGCAGAACAACCTGTCAAGCTTGTGCGTCAGAATTCTGCAAGCTTGAAAGAAGGCACTAGTAAAGAAGATGAAGTAATGAAAACTGCAATGTGCACAGACACTTCTATAATAGGGAGTCTGTCAACTCCATTGCTCGACGCAATGAAAAGAACAAGAAAAAGATCAACATCGAAGAAACCAGATCAACCTGAAAGCAATTCAGTTGCTGCAGGTACTGATACAACTATAGGAGCTTCAAGGAAGAGAAAGAGGAATTCTTGGACAAGTCTGAAAGAATAGCTGAGAGTGGTAAGCGTGGTAGAAGTGAAAGTAATTTGACCATCACATTCATTTTATGAGCCGCATTATCATGTGTTTCTTTTTTAGGCCGACGAGATCAGAAATGTTGAGGGAAAAATTGCAGAGCTTCAGCTTCTATTCTGCGATAGGAATGGTGAATTAGAGTCGATTTTAAATGCATTTGAAAATGTTTTTGTGTTTGGTAAATAGTAGAAGCAAAATGCAGACTGAAAATACTTAGCGTGCTGTTGGAGTTATTATTTTTATTGTGCTGTTTATATCAAACAACTTGAATACTTCAATGAGTTTTTTCAATTAAAAATTTTGATAATATGGTCTTCAATATTTAAAAAAGTAATCAATTAGATCATGAAGTAATGTTTAGCATTATGATTATGCCGCATTTTAAACATTAAAAAAATAATAAAAGTGGCAGTGGACCTCATCCAATTTTGTTTGCTATATTGTAGGACTCAACTTTGACGTAGATGTGTTCGGGGTTTCTGTAAATTGTTGGGTGGGTAGGGATTAAATTGACGTAGAACTTGGGGAAGTTTCCGTTACAATTGTGTTTAGTTTCCAGTCACGAAAAGGGTTTGTGCAGTAGGGAGGATTTTATTGAATTTCGAGTTTAATTGGGTGTGAGCTAGTTTTCATCGGTGAATATGGCGGAATCAGTTGCTGCAACATCTATTATTGGATGTGGACCTCTGTGTGGGCCGTTTTCAGTCAAGGAAGCATTCTCTAGAAGGAAAGTTTCAAACAATTCTCGGTTTCCATTAAAGGACTTTATGGGAAGAAGGCTGGCTTATTTGTCTACTCCCCTACCGAGGTTGAAAATTGATAGATTAGTGAATTTTGCAATTAAGGCTCAGGCAATGGAGCTAACAAAAGAGGCATATTCGTACACAGAGAAAGACAGGATGCCACAGACTTGGAATTATCAGGTTGACGCTGATGTTGATGGGAAACCTGGTTTGTGGCCACCAGAAAACAGAGCTGATAACCATTCATTACATAATCCCTTGCTTCGGCAAGAAAGGATGGGCTGTGGTTGGTTGGGTGCTATTTTTGAGTGGGAAGGCGTTCTTCTTGAGGATAATCCTGATCTTGAGAAGCAAGCGTGGCTTGCCGTTTCCCAGGAAGAAGGAAAAACCCCTCTTCCAGCTTTCATTTTAAAGCGAATAGAAGGAATGAAGAATGAGCAAGCAATTTCTGAAGTTCTGTGTTGGTCGAGAGACCCAGCAGAAGTGAAGAGAATGGCAGCTAGGAAGGAAGTCATTTACCAAGCTTTACATGGTGGTGTATATAGTTTACGCAATGGGTCTGAAGAGTTTGTGAATGTCTTAATGCATTACAAGATACCAATGGCATTGGTATCTACACGCCCAAGAAAGACTCTTGAGACTGCAATTGGAACCATTGGGATCGAAAGCTATTTCACTGCTATTGTAGCAGCAGAGGATGTTCACAGGGGCAAGCCTGATCCTGAGATGTTTATTTATGCGGCACAGCTTCTAAAGTTCATACCCGAGCGTTGTATTGTCTTTGGGAACTCTAATCAGACTGTGGAGGCAGCTCATGATGTACGGATGAAGTGTGTGGCCGTTGCCAGCAAGCATCCTGTGTATGAGCTTGGTGCTGCAGATTTGGTCGTTAGGCGACTGGATGAGCTTTCAGTCGTTGATTTGAAAAACCTTGCAGATATTGAATCACCAGAATTTGGGTCTCCGGAGCCAGAGATGGAGCTGGAGGAGGAGGAGGAGGAAGAATATCCATCGTCCTCGGTAGGAGTTGATGACATATTCTGGTAGCTACTCTGAATTGTACAGTTTCATTTATCCATTGTCTGATTCTTCAGAAAGTAGTCCTTATATACAGTCTCTTGTAGTATTGTTAATCCTGCTTGATCCACCACCGATAGTGGGGAATGGCGGGAGAAAAAAGGAATAGATATTGACCAAAAAAAGGGGCAGTCTGCATTGGACTACCTCGATATTGTGATCTATGTATAATCTGTACAATATATGCATAATACTTCTTCCATAAATTCCATGTGTGCTGTGTGTGTGCCTCTCCAGTTGAATTTTTCAGATTTGTTTGTTTTGTTCTGTTAGAAGTATGGCTTGGAGGCATGTACGTCTTATCTGTAGATTTATTATTTTTTTGTGTGTTAGTTTGTGGTAGATTGAGTGGTTGATTGTAGATTGGTGAAATTTTTGTGTGTTCGTTTGTGGTAGATTTATAGACCGAGTCAGCGGTAGATTGTCGTTTGAGAGTACATTATGCTTGAATTACAGTTTCGATGATCTGATTGTCATTCTTCAGGCAGGAGATCTGTCATTATATGCTATTTGGACGTCAATTATTGAATTTGGTTATAAAAGATCATATGCATTTGCAAGGACAAAAGTGTAGAAACAAACCTCCATGTATTATTGCTACTTTTTGTGATTTCTTCCGATTCAGTATTCATATTTTACTGAATTCTGGTAGAGAGAAACATTCCTCTGACATGATACTTTCAGGATCAACCATGAATGAAAGTTACATGAGCATATGTAACATAAAGAAGAAGAGAAGTATGTGTGAGATAGAGTTCTACATGCAAGAAGCAAAAGAAAGATGCCAATAAAGTATAATTTGTTTGAAGCAATCATGTCTTAATTTTTTTTTGACAGTGCTTGATACTGATATAGAAATATAGCAGTGTTTGACACTATTTATAGGAATATTAAGAAATTTAGATGGGAAAATACAGAAAATATTGAGCAAAGAGTTGCATTATTTTGTTTCTTAGCATCTGTGACGGTTAAATTCATGCATTTTTTTTCACTTTCTCATATAGTTAGCAAGCATGAATCATACACCTTCCTGTAATACCTCCCTATTTTAATGTTACAGTTCACTTCTTTGGTGGAATGTAAATACACTTGTCTATATTTTATTTATTAATTTGTTACATTAAGAATATTTTTGAATTAGTTTTAAACATTTATAAGAGCAGTTCAGTTCAAAAAAAAAACATTTATAAGAGCAGTGCTCCTCTTTTTCTTTTATGACCTTTAAATTAAATTAGTGACATCTGAGTGAATTTTTTTTTTTACCTCACCTTCATCACTCATCTTATTTTGAAGCTTTTATGTGTATACATGTTCAAATTATTCTAAACTGAGTCTAGGGTGTGCCTTGGTGGATGAGCCACCCTTTTCGATGGCAGCAGGAGCGGGTTTGAGCTCACCTGGATGGAATTTTAAGGGTAGTTAGTTAATTTACCTCATACAGAGGTACGGTTTTATTAAAAAAAGAGAAAATAATTTTCAAATCCCGACTTATACTCTAATTAGTATATATGTTATTGTATTTTTTAAATGTAATATATATATTCTTCAAATTTATTTTTGGCTGACGAAATTAACAAAATTAAAATTTTACAAAAATATGACTTCCAAATTCTTCCAAACAGATTTTCACTTCTCACCACACAGTTCTACACCTCACCCTCATTTTCTCTCTATTCTCTCTGTCACACTCCCTCCCTCTATCTCTTTCAATAAATAAATCCCATTTAGAAATTCAACATCACAATCTCAAAAACCAGTAATAAAAAAACAGTATAAAAGATCCAAAAAATGTTTAAACCCACCACCATTCGTCTATCTCTTAACCCATAAGACAGTTGCTCTCTCTCACACACACAGACAACCGCTCTCTCTCGCTTCGCCATTCAACTAGGGTTCGGATCCGCCGTTGTCGGATGTCGATCTGGAGAGAGGAGAGAGATGGACGTCGGACCTTCAGTTGGGTTTTAATGTCGTTGGTGTGTTCGTGTCAGTTCGAATGCTATGGAGAAGGAAGGTTTGGTTGAAACAACGTCTGAGAAGAAGGTTGAGGTTGAGGGTAGAGAGCCTGGTGAGGGGGTTACTGAGAATAGAGTTTTGAGTGGCGAGAATGGAAAGGTGGAGTCTAGAAGTTTGGAACCGGAAGGTGGTACTGGAGATGGGAATGCGGTTGTCGGGGCCATGAACGTTGATTTGTTGAAGTCAGGAGTGGCTGTTATTGGAGATACAGAGGAGCCAGATGTTGATACTGAAACTGAACATTAAGCCTTTAATGGCTGCTGAGGTGCCACCGATTTCTGGGTTCTGAGTTTTTTGGGATATTGATTTGGAATTGGTTGTGGTAGTTCAGTGATTTTGATGGAGGGTCCCAATCCGGTGGGGGAAGCGGCGGAGATGGGAGGAAATGCTTGTTGGGTCTGTGGGTTAATTCTCGAATTGTAGCCGAACTCAGGTGAGACCATCCAGAAGGAATTCTGGATATGAGTGATGAGTTGGTAGTGACCGCCATTATTTCTGGGTTTTGAGTTTTTGGAATTGGGATTTGTTTCCATTTCATTAAATTGATTTGTCGATTTTTATTTCAATCGTGACTTTGATTTTGATTTCAGGGAAAATTGATTTGTCCATTTTTCTTACAATTTGATCTGATGCTTTTGTTAATATTTTTTGAGAGTTGATGATGAGAATTTATGTTGAAATTGTTCATTAGATTATTGAAGTAATTTAAATCGGTATGAATTTATGTTGAAATTACTGAAGATTGAATCGATAATCTTGGGAGAATTGAATCAGAAATTGCTCAGTTGTGGGAAATTCTGGAAAAGCAAGCACTTAGCCAGTTTGAATCGAAAATTAGGGTTTATGGCTGGTGGTCTTAAAAAATAAAAGAGGGACATTGTTTTTTTAAAAAATTATTTAAAGTTGATCATAAAACAAACCAACAAATAAAATATTAATAAATCACTAATAAAAAATTTAAGTATAAATTAATTTTTTTATTTTAGGAACGTACGTAAAATATCTTAAAAATAAAAAAATTAACTTATTAATTAAGATAAATTTGAGAGACTCAGAAACTATTTTTTGTTAAAGAAATTATTCTACACTAGCCTCAACTTCATCGCTTGCCCTTTTTTAATGGGTGTATGGCTCATTCTATTGAAACTTTAGTAGTAAAGAGTCACGTATGATCATTAGGGAAAGCAAATAAAATGACTAATCAAAGAAAGACTTTGTGTCCTTTTGCAGATGAGTAATTATTGGGCTTGTTCAGCTTTATTATTTTTTTAATTCGATTTGCTTGCAATGTTGATCTTGACAGTGTTAAATTCATTTCTGAAATGATCATTATATCCCTGTTTGGAGATGACCCAATTGCTGGGGGGCACCTCGGCCCGCAGAAGGACAAAAAGGGAGATTGGGCCATTCTGGTCTCAGTTCAGCAAGATAAAATAAGAGCAAAAACTATTGCCGGGTTTTTGGGGCTGGCTGGAAAAATGAATGAGGCTATGGTTGCAAAGAACGGGTTGATCTCTCAACAAAGCCAAATGATTTCATAAAGTCGCCTTCTTCAACCTTTCACAAACAAACCCAAAAGCTAAATCCTTCAATCACTATCTATATCTCTCTGCTTCACTCCATGATTTTCTTTTCTTTCCTTTTCTTTGCGTCCCTAAGGTTTGCCTAATCATGCAACGAGGTTGTGATGATATATCTTCAATTCCAGCAGTGTCCAATCAGGCTTTGGGTGAAGATTTAACCCGTTTCATGGCTGGGCGACCCGGATTACCAGTAAAGATCAGACCTTTTCTCTTCTTTGGTTTGTGTTTTATCCGGTTGTTGCAGCCATGGCGTCGTGTTTCTTCCCCATTTTGTCTGATGAACGGATCTGAGCCTCCTCCAATCTCCCACATTCAACAATCTATCTGCTAGAAAAAGATCCTTTTTTTTTTTATCTCATATACGATCAACTCTTTTTTTTATATATATATAATTTCAAATCAGTTTTCATTTCCACGGTTTCGTCTCTGTTTCTGCAGACATATCAAACACTCGTCCAAAGAAAGTTATAATCTTTGTGTTTTTCTATTCCCTTTTGTGGCATTGGATACTGAACTGAGCTTTTCATAAAAATAAGTTTTGTTTATCATGGAAACCAACTCGTTTTGGATTAATTAATTAGGTGGTGCTTAATTTCTCTGGTTGGTTTAATTCAATATGTGAATCTGAGCATTTTTCTTATTTCCTCTGTTGATAAATGAAAATTTATTAGTTTATATTAGTTCTATGACTCTATTTATTATGCTATGGAGCTTGTTTGGGAGAGGAATTTGGGGGGAGTAGTTTGTTCTGTTGGTAGGATATTGAGGAAATTATGTGGTGTATGGTATACAGTGAAAATGTTTGCACATACTTGAGCAAATAGTTAGAATGAGGCTTTGCTCTGGGAGAGTTGGGTGGGTTTCTAAGGGTGGTTGATCCCTCTCTGATTGTTAGTGAAGCCGATGGTTTCAGTGTATTTGAGCAACAACACATGTAGCCAACTGGCAGTTTATACCCCAAACTTCATGACTGCATTTTTGGCCCCCTGAGCTTTTTTTTTTGGGGAAACATTTAATTTTATTCTTTTCAGATTACTCCCTCGACTTCCGATCTGCTTTTCATCTGCTTCTTCACAGGCTATGATGATTCACTTGAATTATGATGGCTTAATACATTATTTACTCCCCTAACTTCCAAGCTTTCTTCTAGTGACACCCTGAACTCGAACCCCTGAACTGTGATGCTTCTTCACAGGCTATGATGCTCTTTATGATTTACTGGCATTCACATGCAAATGTCGGGCTTTAAGGAAGAGGATATTACTCTGCAAGGCTACTTTTTTTCATTTCCTCATTATGTCCTTTTTTTGGAGGTATTTTCGTAAAAATCCCTTTAAGGAACCCGTAGATTACCTGGCAGGGCAATCTGGAGGGTTCTGCGAAGTAATCAGAGTATGTTTTTGTTCTTTCAACACCTTCTTTCTTGTTTCACAGGACTCTTTTGTTGCAGCCATGGTGGTGCATAGTTCCTTACATATCATAAATTCATTCATGGTTTTTGCAAGAGGATGATGTTGGAGAAGGCATAGGAGAAAATGTAGGAAATGTTGGAAGTTGGGATAAGCCTGATGTTGTCACGTAAACTACTATAATACACGGTATAACACATGATTTTTTCAAATCTGAACCTATTTTTTTTGGGATTCACGGAGTAGTTTGTTTTATTCCTCTATGTTAGTTCTATATGACTGTGTTATAGAGCTTATTTGTTTGAGGAATTTGGGATAGTATGTTTTGTTGGTAGGATATTTATGAAATTACGTTGTGTAATGTAAAAAGTGAATATTTCCATATATGTGTGCTAATAGTTAAATAAGAGGCTTTGCTCTCGGAGAGATGGTGGGTTTCTCTAAATGCAGACGAGTCTTGCAAAAGTGAGTTTATCTAAAGTTTTATTTACAAAAATTGAACTAAACTTTCTTTCTGTTTCATCAGAGAAATGCAGATGGGTTTCTTCTCCATAAAATTAACTCTGCATATGATATCCGACTCAAAACTACCATTGCAATATACTGTGGTTTTGGTTTCTAGTCCGGTAGTCCGAAAAGTTGTAATCTTGTTTTAATAAATTTTTGGGTTTTCTTTGAAAACAACACATTCTGCAGATGATATCCTCCTGCTTATTAAGTTGCAATCTTTGTGGCCTTTCAAAAATTGTATTTGTTCTATTTGTTTAAGAATCTTGTTTTCAATAAATGTTTGGGGTTTTTTTTGTCAGCAAAAAAGGGGAGCCGAGGGCTACAGATAGTGGCGTATCTCTGTTGGATGTGATTATACAGGTAAATACTTTCCACTGTGGAATATTGGTTTGCTCGGTAGTGACCGAAAGAGACTCATCACGACACAATAAATGTTTGGGTTTAGCTTTTGACAACATTGACATTTGGATACGAAGCTGAGCCTTACGTGAAAACAAGTGTTAGATTGATTAAAGGAGTAATGCAGATTAGTTTTTATCCAGTGAATTAAACAATTTTTTTGAAATTCATGGTAACTTTAAACCCATGGTTGATTCTTGTTAATTTACTGCATTCCCCTTCACCATTTCCTCTATTTTTTGAACTAATATACATATAATTTATATACTACCCTTTTAAACCCATTCTCTCCATGGTGAACTCGACTCTAAGATCTCAAAGTCCCAAAATGAATATGGTTACCAACTCAATCAGACTCTTTCCTCTATTTAGGCAGTACCAACAACGGTAACTTTTAACCCATGGTTGAGTTTGGATATTTTACTGCATTATCCTCCACCCTTCCCTTTATTTACCACCGCCACCACGTTTTGATGACCAAAGCCTCCTTCCCACACACGAAAGATGAGGACAAACATAGAAACAAAATTCTACCATAAATAGTTTTGCTTTGAGGTTTTAGATGGTTTGGTTTAAAGATGGATTAAAAAAATTTCAATTAAGCTAAGAGTTAGCACGCCATGTCATCAAGTCCACGTGGAATTTAACAGTTTGTTTAGAAGGAAAACTAACAATATGCTAGATTTCAAGTAAGATTCAAAGTTTAAGAATTTTTCTGTTATTTTTTGAAGTAAAAGTTATTTTTGACAAAAATCTCAAAGGGTGGATTATTTTGATTTATTTACTCTTTAAAAGTATACAATGCTTATGTTGATTTAAAGTTTTGAACTCCTACGTTCCTATGTGTGTAAATTTCAACATGAGAAAATGTTGATCAAGTCAATATACTGATTTAAAATAAAAAAGATTATTTTTTTAGAAAATAATTTTTATTGAAAAAAGACTTAACATTCTTGAGATGCATGTTTAGCGCATATTAACAACTATGTCACAAGGATGAACAAACCAAATACAGAAGAGTTGATTCATTTAAGTTTTTTTCCCCTTAACAATGAGACTTTCAAATTTTATGTATGTTTTATAGTTCTAATATAGATTAATGTTTACGTTGATCTAAGAGAGTTTTGCGCTTTAAAAGAATAAAACGTTATAGTTGTTTCAATTTTTTTAACCTTTAGGGTATTTATTAACATTCCAAGTATTATACAGCCCAGTTTAGTTTTATTCTTTTTTTTAAATGAATGATCGACTCATTTGCATACTAACTTAATTAGGCTAGTCTAGGGGCAAACGACGCTCCACCTCTTTAACTCAACTAGATTAATTTGACGAAGGGTTGTGATTTCATTTAGTTTGAAAACGAACCAAATGATACTGAATGCATCTTTGTGAAAGAGATACTGCTTTGATTTTGATGTAGAGGCTCACAGATTGTGGCATGTAGCGATTGATTGAATTGCACTTTGATGAACATAACAGGCTTGATCGGTGAAACCTTTTTGCACAGTTGAACATCTTGGGGCGGACATTTGAACATTTACAGGTACAACGTAACTTTCTCTGTCTTTTGCTTATTGGAGGCCACCAAGAAATGTGGATGGAAAAGTAAGAAATGGAGCATTGAAGTGAAAGTGATTAGCGAGAACAATCGTGCACGACTTTGCATTTTGGATTACATGTCTTGGTTCTGTTTTTTTTTTGTTGGTTTAGACAAAACAAATGGTTATTTATCATTTATTTTGTTTGCAAAATTGAGGATAGATCACTTACAAGTCTCACTCCTAAAGTCGTATCCACTACATATGCTTCCACATTTCACATTTGCCTTGTGATTTGTTTAGACTTGAGAGTCCTATATTGCTTTGTTGAGAATGGTCTGATCAATTTATAATTGAGAGCAAATGAGATTTAGTCTAGAGGCGGAGCTATTTAGAGACAAGTAGGTGATCAAGTACATGCTTTTGTCGTTCCCTAGAGAACACTCCTCCAACGAAGCCCCGCCTCAAAGAGAGGAGAACATGAGTCTTCTTGAATTTTCAATATAAAGCGATTTCGCTAATAGAAAAATATCTTGGTATCATAATTCACTTTTGTGCAATTGGTGATAAACATCTTAAATCAAAAGTTGTTGATTCTCATGTCAATTTTCAACTGTTTCACAATGCTATAGCTAGCTCAGATTCCATCGTTATGACAAAATTTGTTAAAACTTTTCTCAATTGATCATTTATAGCCATGCACACCCTATGACTTAGGGATGTAAATTTAAACCGCTAAACCACAAAAACCACCAAATCTATTCGCAATCGAACTACAATTTATTGTTATTCGTTAATTTTGGATGATTGTAAATGATAATTTCTTAAATTTACTATTA
>CAODLS013814800.1:0-10045 GCA_948243855.1 Flueggea neowawraea
ATATGATTTTGAAGATAATAGTATTAGTATTATGATGCCTATAAGGCAAAGTATTTGGATTATGAGGTTTTGATAAAAAAAAAAAAACTAGAAATGTTTTGAGTTCTGTTTTTGAAACAGTTGGGAACAGCTTTAAAAGAAAGGATTTTCAGAAGTTTTGGTTCATCTTAAGATGTTTTGTTTGAAACCTTTGTTAAGGCAAAAAGGTTTTCAAAAGAATCTTGTTTGGGTTTTAAAACATTTGAGTTTTAGCTATTTTGAAAATATTCTGAAAAATAAGGCCTACGTGGCAAAGTTTTGAACTTTGATAAGAGTTTTCGATAGAAGGATTTTGTGCATGCTGTTTGCTTTGGTTGCAAACGATTTCGAAATATTTTTGTGGAAATAATACTATGTATATAGTGTATACGTATGTATACCTGTCGTATACCGCATGTGTTAGTTTTCAAATAGTTTTCAAACCAGTCTTTGTGAGGCACGTATGAGGCAATTTGGAGTGTTGTCCTTCACTCACAGGGTTTGACATTTTTCTTTGTTTGTTTTGTCCTTGTTATTATCATCTTGCAGGTGACTCTGAAGAATTATGTTCTTTGGCTTTTGATGCTCAGTGGTGGATTTTGATGTTGCGGTCAGTGCCCTTTTGACCGGACCCATTTGTATGACTTGTTAGATGATTCACACCGGATTCCTGTGAGATGTGTTTATGTTTCTGACATTTCAAATATTTTAATTTGAAATAATTTCACTTAATATTATATATGTTTTGTTTTTTAATAAACAAATATTATATTTTTATTTATTTTTCATATTTCTTTAAATATGATATTTGGGTAGAAGTTCTATACTATGAGACTTGTACGAGATGGGCCGGGCTCTCATAGACGGTTCACCTCATATGCTGGTTATGGTCCCGGAAATGGGTCGTGACAGAAAAGGAGCCTAACAATGCTTACAAGTTACAACTTAAAGGAATAATGCCCAAGACCTAAAGAAGGCAATGCCATCAATTAGACTATAAGCGTCCCAATAATTTATACTATTATAATACTTATAAAAGTCAAAATGTACGAAAAAAAATTTTGGACATTTATTTTTAATTTTAAATTATTATAATTATTGGATGACATGGTATTATAATCTTTATTAACAACAAAGAAAGGATAATTAATTAAAAAGAATAATTAATTAAAGAAATTTTTTCTTAATTATGTTTAACTGAGAAGTGAATTATGAATTTTTGTTGATAATTATTTCCTAATTTCTATTATCAAGAATATTGTTCTGTTGATACTTGATAACAATTCTTTTAAATTAAGGTTGGTATATTTTAAAATTAAGGTTGAATTCTGTTGTTTTCAAGGTTGATACCAATCTGGATTATTCTATTTTTTTATATATACTTCATCAATAGAAAATGGTTGTGAATTACGAATTTTTATACTTATCTTTAATTTTAATAGTAATCATCTGTAATTGGTTGATTGAAAATCATCTCCTATCCCAACCTCATATGTATACACGCCAATGTTTCATATTAATTTTGATTTGTAATTTTTTGATAGAAACTTTTTTTGGGCTTGAAAAAACTTTTACCTTTTCAATAAATTTAGATTAAATAATTATGATTGGGATAAATTATTATCTGAATATGAATATTGTTATTGTGTAGTATATTTTTTTTAGATAAAATATTAGATTTATAGTTAATGTGATTTTTATACCATGCAATAGATTTCTTTTGTGCAAAGGGCACATCATTCCAAATTAAAAAAGAAAAGAAACGCTTGACCAACTATTATTTAAAATTTAATATTTATTAAGTAGTACACAATAACACTAAAATATTTTTCACTTAATTATTATATTTATAATTTATATTCTGATTTGTAGATATTAGTCAGATATATATTTTAGCTTATACTAATCAAATAAATTTTAATTTATTTGAGTATTGCAATTTTTTAATTTATTTTTATTAATAAATTTTAACAACAAAATTTCATTGAAGAAAACATAGATGAAAAATAAAAAAGAAAATATTTCCTGAACTTCACTAAATATTTAACATAGATCCTAAAATTTCAATTTTAGCCACTAAATATTTCTAATTTTGATTTGTTATTTTGCCAACTAAATTTAACAAACAAATTTACTAAATTTTTTATTTGTTCTTTGTTAGTTTCTCAATATGAAGAACTTACGTAATTATAAATTTTCAAAACTTATGAAATATTTGTAACTATCTTTAGGAAATAAAAAATATGTATATACATTGGCTAACAGCAATGTGCACAAATACGCCCTAAATTTGTTCAAAATGCTAAAATTAAAAATATTAAAAGTAAATAAGCATACGTAAAAGAAATATTGAAATATTTGAAATGGTAAAAGGAAAAGAACGTATTATAATTAAGTATAATAATACAATATTAATTTAAGGTCACTAAAATCATCAAGCTAAAAATATAAGTGAAAAATAGCATAAATTAGAAATGATTAGGTTTATATAATTGAACAATAAAAAAGAATTTAGTACTTTCTTGTAGGTTTATAAATCTATTAGAATTTTATGTAAGAAAATATAAATATTAGAATTTTTTTATACAATTAACACTACAAATTCGTGTAAATTATTCAAAGTTTTTGAGAAGTGTGATTATTTTAAAGTATTTTTTTATTTTTTGAGAGTGAATTCAATTTACTACATCAAGTATGTGATAACAGGTTTGAGTCTATGGTAATGCGAGAAAAGTTTATGTGAAGCAAATGAGGAGGGCATAAATGCGATTTATAGGAGAGGGTGTGTTGAGCCGCAAGTGCACAGATCGTTCTCACGAAGACTATGTATTTACCCACCAATCAATTTAGTTTCAATTTGTTTGAGAGATAAAAATTGAATGATTAATAAGATAAAGAAAACAACAAATATAAAATGAAATTCAAATATTGCTTGACAAACAATCAATTTCATATCCTAAGAATTAACACTATCCACATTCCTTCTTAGTCTTTCTAATGGGTTTGATGATGCTAAGGCTCTAGATATCCAATGATTTTAGTTATCCTCTCTCAAGCAATAACTAACTACCGAATTAGTTAACAAGAGTGAAATTCTAATCTTCTCTCTTAACCTTCTTCCAAAGTGAATGGAGAATGGAACAAAATGTGTAGTGAATTGTATTGTGTGGTAAGATGATGTTCTTCTTCCAAAAGAAGGGTTTTTATAACATTCTTCTAAGGTGCCCTCTTAAATTACCCCATGAATGTGTTTCAATGCACCTTAGGTAAGGTACAATTGAGTCCCTCTTCAGTTTCTCCAAGTGAAAACCGTCCTTTTAATTGCTGCCCAATTCCTCTTGGTTGAGACAAATGTCTCAGTCGAGACACTGCATCAGGCTTCTTCTTCTCCCAGTTGAGACTTTTGTCTTAGGTGAGACAAAATCTGTGCACATGAATGCTCTCTTTAATTTGCCTCTTTAAGATATGTCACCTACACCAAAATTCATTTAACACATAAGTAACCTCAATCATCCACTACTTGACCAATTAAAACTATAATTAAAAATCACTATTAAACACATTAAAAATGGACAAAAACTTAAAACATCCATAAAGACACACATTTATTCTAAAACTAACTCCTACAACCCACTAATTCACACATTAACACATGAAATAAAACAGTAACAACACAATAAACACCAACAGAATTAACCAAATTTCACAATTGTCAGGGTGATGTATGGTGGAAGAGATAATGGAATAAATTGGGTAATTGTGGCGCAAAAAGAAATAATACGGAGAGAAATATTTTGTAATCGAGGGATAATATGAAGGCAAAGGGGTTAATAATTCCTATGGTCACAAAAGTATAAGCATGGTTACAAAAGAAAAAAAATATTAACAGACAGTATTGTCTAGGCTTAATTGTTACAATATGGTCACCTTGCTAGAAAATTGGTCAACTAAAAAAACTTGCCACATACATTTGCTATGTGGCTTTTTTTCGAGCACGTGCCATGCCTACGTGGCAATTCAAATTCCACACCCGAACCCGACCCGACCACAAATTACAATTTTGAATTACGCACCCTTTATCCTTTTTTTTTTTAAAAATCTTAAGCCACACAGATGCTTGTAGATATTAAAATAAAAGCAATCACCAAGCAACAACATAAGAACATCCACAATGATTAACCTATTCTTTTTAGTGTTTCAGTGCAACCATGAACCATTTTGACAGAAAAAAATCATTCAACGGCTGCTATGTACATTCAAAAAAGAACCACAATTTGGACTAACAAAAACCTAATCGTCTTTGCCACCACCTTCAAACCCACCACCCAAATTACAAACCCTAACCCAATTATCCTTCAAAATTGGCACAACCAACAATCTCGGCTACTTCAACAATGCAAAAACCTTCAATCCTTCATCTTCTTTCATGTCCTGCAAATCCACCGGCCTCCTCATCTCTCTAATCTCTTTGATATCCACTGCTAAACCCTGCTCACCACCTCCTTCTTCTTCATTGTACCGTTCTTTAATTACTCACACCCCTTATCTCTCTTTATCATCTCTTTCTCTCTGCAATTTCAAACTCTCGTCTCTTTTTCACTTTATCCTCAAGCCCCCCCTCGACTCTCTCTCTCTCTCTTTCTCCTTCTACCCATTCAACACAAAAGCCACAAAACCTAGTAAACCCACCTAAAATTTGCACCATTTTGAAAACCTGCTTGAGATTTGCAACAAGGAAGACAAAAATCCATCGTGTTTCTAGTCACGGAGTTTGAAACATAGACAATGAGGTTGTTGGTGAGAGGGAGAGAGAGAGACATAACTGTTGGTGAGGCTGTTGGATTGAAAGAAGGAAGGGGAAAAAGAAGAAAAGAGAATGGGTATGGGGTTTTTTCGGGTTGATGTGATTTTGGGTCGGGTGTGGAATTTTAGGCCTGTCACGTGTGCGGAGACAAGCCACACGACAAACTTACGTGATAGTTTTTTGCTTAATCGGCACATTTTCTGGGAAAAATGACCGCGTTGAAAAAAAAAATACAGGTGTGACCATCCGTTAGGTTTTGTTTTTGTGACCAAAGTTGAGCAACGATTAAACTTTTGTGACCATAGGAATTATTAACCCGAAGGCAAAGTAGTTTGCAGTAAATGGTAGAAAGATAGAAAATTGCGGTATATGATAAAAGGGAGGAAATTATCATTTGATGTTAGGAATATGTATGTTGCGCTATAATTAACTTTTTTTTTTATGAAAAGTTGGAGGGAGAGGAATCAATGGTGAACCATGACATTCTAACTAGGTTGGCACCCAGTTAACACATGCATCACATTCCCATGCTCCAAAATATTATTAATGGAAAAGCAAAAGCAGTACAAGAGTAATCTTAGTAAAAAGAGAAATGGAGTCTACACAAATCTATAGGACTCCCGAGAAGAGAAATCATCTAAAATAAAGCTATTAAAAAAATCAGGGAAACTCAGCCACTAGTGATTGCCCGAGGATCGAGCTCCAAAGCTAGCAAGTGTGTCCAGCGCTATAATTGACGTTTACTTAACTTTACAACATATTATATTATAACTTTATATGTTCACCCTAGCTCAAAATCATCAAAGAGATGTGGAGTATAAAAATATGTAAGTCCCAGAAGGGGAAATGGAACGACAATCCAAGAAATGGGTGAATTGGATTTTTAGGAAGTTAAAAACTTTGTTGAAAATCTTTTGCAAACTAAAACAAATAACAAAGTTTTCTTTCAAACTTAAATCAAAGAGTAAATGCGGAAGCTCTAAAGATACAATCCACACACAACAATGTAAATCAAATGCAATGCAAAGCATGTAAATAAGAGAGAGTAAGGGAAGAGATGACAAATCCGATTTATAGTGGTTCGGTCCTCCTTGACCTACGTCCACTCCTCTAGCTCAACTAGAGAGTTCAATCCACTAAAGATTCTTCCTCACTTATGGGTGGAGGGAAACCGTTACACCTTGTTTTTTCGGGATCAATAAGAAAACCTTCCTCTAGTTTTTACAGGATCAACTAGGAAACCATAACCACTAGTTTTTGCAGGCTTAACTGGCAAACCTAACCTCTAGTTTTTGCGGGATCAACTAGAAAACCGAACCACTTGTTTTTGCGGGATCAACAAGACAAACCAAACTCTAGTTTTCTAAGGCTCACTAGTAACCACTCTTATTTTTCTAAGGCATAACAAGGAAACCTATCTACCCCAAGCAACCAACCTTGCTTGTTACAAATTTAACCCAAAGTTAAAGCAGATTAAAGCTCGCTCAAACCTAACAGTAAGATAGCAAGTAAATAGCTCAAATGGGTTAGAAAGGTAGAAGTGAGAGATAAAATGATTAGCAATTATTGGCAAGGGTATCTCTTGTCTTCCTTCTGACCTTGGACGTCTATTTATAGTCACTTGAAAGAATATAGTTGTTGGATCCTCGAAGTAGCCGTTGTGAGAGAATGAAACGTTCTGTTTTAAATGAAGTCACCTTGTGCAACGTGCATTGTGTAGCCTTCTATGTGCGTTGTACTTTGTTCCTTTGAGTTCTGCGTGATTTGATAACCCATCTATGCGCCTTGCAAGAACTCTGGTAGCCACAACCTTGAATGCACTTTATGCTACATGCATTGTACTTCATCTACGTACATTGATCATGCTATCAACGTTATGGCTTGTTCAACGAGCATTGTTCTTCGATCTAGAATATGCACAATCACCAAGTGATTCTTTAACGTGACTTATACCTCATGCAACGTGCATCGATTCCATCTCAAGATTGCACCTTTAATCCACGCCAGCGTATTAGAGAATATTCAAACTCAAATCCCGATGAGCGTCTCAGCTTTTTCCACATTCGACCACGTCAATATGTGTGGGCACCGTTTGTAACGTGCGTTGAGCATTTCTTCAAAGGTTGCACCTTTTGCTCTACAACGTGCCTTGTATCATTCAGCAACTCCAATAACGTGCGTTGAACATTGTGTAACGTTCGTTAATGATCGTCTGATACTTTGCACTTCTGGAATGGATGATCAGTGCGCCTTGAATCGAGTGTAACACGCCTTAATGCCATTTTATCATGATCAACGTGCATAGCACATGCATAACATGCTTTGTGAGTGCATATCAACAAGTCTGCAACTTAACACATCTTTCATAGATGTTTTGTAATCATCATTATCAAAACCGAACTCAACAAAATAGTGGGACCTAAGTACATCACAAAGAAAAAAAAAGAACTAAAATAAAGACAACATGCTAATAAAATATTTTAAATTCAATATAAAAATTAGATTACTTAAGTTTTTTAATGCCAATATTGAAGTATAAAGTCTTTCCACATTATATTTATTATGTCCTACGTATATTACCTTAATTTTAAATGTTTTATAGTTATTCAAATTGTATATGATTATTTTATTATAAATATTATTAATTAAGAAAACAATTTCATTTTTATTATATAAAATTACAATATGCAAAAATCATACACGCACAACGTTTGTGTTGTACTTTCTAGTTAACTATAAATAAGCAGACAACGTGATGATAAAAATTCATTCAACTAACAACAAATAATTTAAAACACTTTGAGAAAAAGATAAATTGTAGGTTTATCTTTTTTAGAGAGTGTGCAAGCTTTGCCAATTTGATTCTTGATTTTTTTGTTTTTTTGTTCTTGAGTTTTGCATACCAACTGGGCTTTAATTTGTTATTTGTTTATTGGGTTGGTGTGTGATATTGATTTAAATATGGGAATTCACTTGTAATCAAGTTTTAGTGTTAAGCTTGAATGGTAGTATATGTCTGTCTTGTTTGTTTCCTTCAAAAACAAGAGATGTAGAGGTTTTCCTGTTTAGACTTGCTAAAAACAAGGTGTAAATGTTGCTTGTGAACTTGATAAAACAAGAGATGTAACAGTTTGTCTCCACTCGCAAGTGAGGAGTTTGTTAGTGTATTCAAAACTCTCTAGTGAGCTAGAAGAGTTGACGTATGTTAAGGATGACCGAACCACTATAAATCTAAACTTTGTTTTCTTAACCATTCATCCCTTTTATTTTGTTTTAGTGTTGTTGTGTTTTGGATTGAGCCATTGTTTTGTTTTGCAAAGTGTTGAAAAGTTTTTAAAGGTTTTAAATTTCTAGAAAAAATCAAATTCACCCCCTCTTGGATTGTCGTGTTGGGCTTACACATATCAAACTCTTGAATCCGGATTAGTCTGAACTCGTTAAGTCTCCTCTGCTCGACGTGGGTCAGCCCAAGATACCAGGTGCAATATACAAAATAAATAAGCAAACCACATAATAATAAATATTCATTCAACTAACAACTAATTATTTAAAATACTTTGAGAAAAACATAAATTGTAGGTTTAATTTATGTGATGGTTATTGTATGCAGGATGTGCAAAGGTCAACAAACCAAACAATTAATTATAAGAAATATAAAATATAATAAACATTAAAAATAAATACTAAATAATACAAATAGTAAATAATAAATAAAAGAAAGTGTTTCTTATCTTATTTAAAACGCCTTGTGATTTTCAACCAATTCTGTGCTTCAATATAATTTCCAATAATAAATGATATAGCTTGTTTCCAATACTCTGCGGCTTGATCGAACCAAGCTTCTGCAATTTTAGAATCTCCCTGCTGAATGGCCTTTTCTCTTCCGTCAGAATAGGAGAGCAAATTCCTTCTCTTAGAATCATACTTGAGAGTTTCCTACCTCATACGGCTCAACAGTTAAAGAAAATTCTTTTGGAGAAGTGTTTCATTGAGTCTAATTTGGAACGTATCGTCAATTTAGTGAAGGGAATCATATTCTTGGAGAGATAATCAACAACTCTAATTTAAAACATCTGAAATTTGCAGCAACAAAACAAAAAAAACCTTATATTTCATACTCTCCACGAAGCTAACTACCCTTCTCACTGGTTAGCAAGAAGAGGAAAACAACTCAAATTTTCATCTATATTTAGATTTGCTATCTAATAGCTTTGTTAAACTCTGTCGTGTCTCTTAAATGTTGTCATAAGCGCCAAAACACTTAAATTATAAAAGGCTTATTTAATTAAAAAACATGAACTTTGCATTAATTAAATTTTTTTCGCGAGCTCTAAAATTTGACAATTTGGTACATGAACTTTAAATTGTATAATAATTCTGTCATCCGTCTATTTTTTGTTAACGTTTTCTATCTAGTTATTGATGTAGTTGTTGAGGTGGCATCCTATTTGGCTTCGTGATGCCACCTCAACTGCTAAATCATCAATTAGGCAAATAGAAAACAAACATACTATAAAATTATTACACAATTTAAAATTTAAGCCAAAGTTTGAGTTCATGACAGATTAATTAAATGATCGTATTTCATTTTTTTTAATATATATCTCGTAACACAAATAAATAAACAAAAAAGGTCAAATCCATAATAAGCCCCAAGCTTTTAACTTGCATTTGTAATACCCCGAATAATTTTTATAATTATTTTTGGATAATTATATTTGGGTAATTATTTTTGGATAATTATGTTTAAATAAATTTAGGTAAAAATTTGAGTTTTTATTTTTGGTGATTGAAGAGTTAATTTTATGTTTTTGATGTTAATTGGGTGATTAATGAAGATTAGGAGTGATTTGGAGGTATTTTGGATAAGTGAAAATTTATGGAAAAATGAAATAGAAAATCTGGAAAATAATGATGAACGACCGGTCGTCTGTCGTTGGTGTCAAACGGCGTGTCGTTGATGTCAAACGACAAGTCGTTCTCTATGGTTACGTGCGTTACGTTGTCTCTTACGCACGTTATCTGGGAGAGCGTTAAGTGCGTTATTATTTTCTTTACGCACGTTATCGTCTCAATTATTGAAAACGACGTCGTTTTGCTCTGCAGAATTTTCAGTTAAAAACCGAAACCGACACACTTTCTTCATTTCCACTTTTCTCGCTCGTTTTTCATCCAAATCCGGTGAAATTTGTTTCCTTTTGCTCTCAAGACATTCCTCTATCA
>CAODLS013814841.1:0-15041 GCA_948243855.1 Flueggea neowawraea
TATATTGCATGTGGTATTTTTGAAACATTTCCACAACGGTCTCTGTGACGCACGTATGGGACAATCTGGAGTGTTGTCCCTCACTGAGATTTCTCACCCCTCCCTTAATATTTTTTGGGTGTTACCTACCGACTCAACAACCATCCAAGATTCAGACGGTCAGCGAGGTGTTCTCGGTTTTGGTAAGTTAATGCCCTTTTGCTTGGGCTCCTTTATTTTGATAGGGCTCTGTACTGAATGCTAGTGGGTTACTGGGTTGCATTTTGATTTTTGGGCATTGATCTTACTGTATACAATTTGTATATATATTATTGAATTATCATTTATGAATATATATTTACATATATATTGTTGTAATCATTTTATACTCGCATGCATGTCAAATGATTTTATGGGTAGTATATATGTTATCTAAGGCTTGTGCGAGATGATTCGGGCCTCCGGTTTAGATCATCTTGTACGTCAGTCATGGTCCGAAAACGGGTCGTGACAGTTATAGCTCTTGTCGTATGCTAGTCGTGCAACCTATTTGTTGAAAGAAACAATAGATCTTAGTTGTGATGAATTTGATTTCATCAATATGCCATGATGGTTAATGTCTAGTCATATGTTAGTGAAAGATGTTAGAAAACGAATCTGTCCATACCTGGGTATGGGTGGAGATGAAACCCGAATTGGATCAACTATCTAATAGGTCCATATTCCTGATGGGTTTTAGTGAATGGGCTCCACATATGTGATAGGAGAACCCATATAGTATCAATATACATAGGTACATTAAACCCTAATTATGGTCCCTTTTCTAGTCACTACTACATATAAGTAAAAAACTCTCTCCCACTGCAAGAAGTGTGTTGTCAATCTATAATGGCTAGGAGGAGAAGATTTTGTTTTTCATTGCACACTCAACCCTTCTTGTAAGAAGATCGTCTTGATGGCTCTTAGGTTGCTAATACATGCCACGTTTTCATCATTCCAATGAAAGTGGCTCTTGACGACTAACAACATGTTGTTTCATGTTCATCTAATTGAGTTCTTCTATGTGCGTATCGAGGTAGGATCTCGATCCTTTGTTTAATTTATATATATACCTTCATAAGCTAAGTTCTTAAAATCTAAACTATCGTCTTGGTCTAGATTTTGAGATATTTGGTTTGTAATTTTTCTATTAAGTCTCATTTTATTTTGTAATAATTAATTAATAAAATTATATTATTTTGGGTTTCAACCATTAAAAAAAATATAACACGTTGATGGGGTGTCAAACTTACCAAAATAATATTAACCTACTCAGAACAATAAAATGAGTAAAGCCAATAAGATTGATCCACAGAGACCAGTGGAGAAATGCTTATTTTCCAAAATAGAAAAATAAAATAAAACTTGTGAAAATAAAGGTGAAGCCAAGAATATAAATCAATAAGAATTAAAATTTGCAATGAAGAAAACAATCAAATTGCATCAATAAAAATGACGGAAATTCAATAATAATAAAAGTTAGTTAAGGTACATCTCCGTTCAATTCAATCAGTTGATCATAAACACGAAAAATCAATATAAATCATTCAAGTAGACAGAAATATAGTTAATGGTGACACACTTAATTAACCAATCTCTTTTTAATTTCTTGATAGCCCTGGGACGCCCTGTAGACAATTTTCTTCACCATTAGACAACCCCGGGACTCCCTGACAATATTTAATATATGACAGCAATAAGAATTAGAGAGACATCTATCCTAACCAGTGAAACCGAAAACATCGTGTTTCATTTAAACCAAATTATTCAGTTCTATAACAATGAACAATGTCCAACAGATAAATTCATGTTATTCGTTATCTAAATTAGGACTAATGTGATGTACTATCAATCAAAAATAACAATATATTATCTCAATCAATCAACCAAGGGGCTCTTGTCAATCAATCAATCAAAATAATAATAAAGGAACTAAAGCACAGAAACTGAATAAATACTTAAATTACTTAATTATAGTTAAAACAAAAGTTACACAACATTAATGGATTGAACTTTGAAATACCTTAACTAGAAAGGTGTTTAATTACACATGCTAGAAGAAAGAACGCCAAAATTTAGAGAAAAGTGAGTTGCCCAATAGTGCGTGAGTGATAGATGGGAGAAGAGAGGACCTAGAGTCACCCGCCAAAATAAGAAGTATTTATATGATCCCTCTCTATAAATCTAAACCTAATGTAAGTAAAATTAATAAAATAATAATAAAGCTAATATATTATCTCAGCAGTAAATTGATTAATTAGCCTTAAAAGCACGTCCATAAGGCTCAAAAACCAAGGCCTAGCAGTCCAGCACGGTGCCCAATGAGCAGTGGTCAACCAAGTCAATGTGCTTTCTATGGCATGATCACGCCATAATGCAGTAGACGTCAAAATACACTTGAAACAACTCCAAATCTTCAGTTTTCAACAACATTCCACCTAAATCACTAAAGAAACAATAAGATATAAAAAGACACGAATAATAACAATTTGTAATGCAAAACAAATGTAAAATCCAATGCAAAATAAGCATGAAATGCAACTTATCAACGTTGATAAGAAAAGTTACATAAATTCCTGCAATTTGTAGGAAACAATTATCTATGTGGTGATAAATGATATGGCACTACCTCTTTTTGGTCAGGGTGACATGACATTATAGTAAAATGATATGTTAATTAGTAAAACGTGTTCACTAGGCATACAAAAACATGTCATCGTTAACTTACTATTTTACTCTAATTAAGGGCATCCACAATGGGGTTTCCCACCCAATTAAACCCCCATTGTAAGGGTGCCCACAATAGGGCTAGGAATAGGGTTATCGTTCCTAGGCCCCCAGACCCAGATGCGTTACCGCGTCTAGGTCCAGTAGGAGGACGGGCTACATTCGTACTGGGCCTCGCGCCTGACATTTACTTTTAAAAAAAAAAAATTCAAATCTGATCGTTGGATCTGATTGATCCAACAGTCAGATTTACTCCAACGGTAATATTACCGTTGGAGTATCGGTGGGGCCAAAAAATTACCCTTTTGGTCCCTAACGGCTAATTTTACCCATTTTTCTATAAATACCCTCTAAACACATTTTTTTCTATCATTTTTACACTTCAAACACTCATTTCTCTCCCCAAACTCTCTCAACTCTTAACATTTCCTATAAGATACGTCGAACATGACTCCCACGGCACGGCGTTTGCATGAATACGCTTGTAAAAAAATTTGTGAAAAATATGGTTTGTAGTATTTTTAATTTAAGGTAATATTTAATATTTTATTTGTAATATTTTAATTTTAATGTAATTTTTTTATTTTAATTTAATTTTTAAATTTTATGTATTATTTTTATTTTAATGTAATATTTTTATTTGAATGAACTATTTTTATTTTAATGAATTTGGTGTAGAAAGTATTAAATGGAGTAATAGATAAAATTTGATGATTAAAATAAAATTGTGTTTAGTGAAAGCTGAGTAGGCGTCTCGCAGGACTCTTAAAGTAGTCCATGAGTTACGGATGAAAAAACTGAAAGGCTTGGAACTGGGGACTTTAATAAAATAACAATAAAAACGCTGAGCAGGCGTCCCGCGGGACGACTTCAGGGACCCTGGGTTAAGAGTAGCCTGAGGGAACTGTGTTGAGAGCTCGATGCAGTCGATTGAGTGGCAATTGATGAGATATGCACTCACGCCACTCCACCCGCCATCTTGTGTAAACGCTCTCTCCCGTACCTGTGTCGTTTGATTGCAGGTTACGATGCTCAATACGGTCATCTCACATAAAGTGTAAGCCGCCCTCGGCTCATGTATTTAAACCATTAGATCATTTTTAATAGATCTTGACTATTGATTATTCAAATATAATTCTCTTTAAGTTGATGATAGAAATTTATAGTTAAAAAAAATAAAGAAATAAGGGAAGGGAGTAGGGCTGGGGATTTCAGCCTAGCCCGGTCTGAACCCGACCATGTTAATATCAGGGTTTAATTTTGGGGTTTTAGTTTATAGGATCGAGCTGGTTTGAAAAAAGTGGTCCGATGTAAATTTTGGGTCGAGCTTGGGTTTGCAAAAAAAAGAGCCCTGGTCGACTGGGCTTAAAAAACTGGACATAACCCGACCGGCTCAGCCTTATGCCTAGTCCTAAAAGAATGTAGGACATGTAGTGTGCTGGTCATTTTAGCAAGGCCCATGGACCGGCCCGAGCTTGTCCCAGTCAATATAAGGCCCTGGGTTGGAGTTTTAAGCCCATACGACCAGGCTTGGCCAAAAAGTAATTTTCGGGCTGAGCCTGGGTTTGCCAAAAAATGGCTCGACCCGGCACGTAACCATAGCTCACTTCAGTTCACTAATCCTACCCTCCTGACTCTGCACTCCACACTTCAGTTCACTAACCCTAATTCGCTATCTAGCTCTCTCGATCCCACTCTGCCTCTCTCTGTTTCTCAATCACTATTTGGCTCTCTCTCCATCTCGACGCTCTAGCTTTCTCTCTCGATCTTGATGCTTTAACTATCTCTCTCTCTCTACATCTCGACGCTCTAAATCTCTCTCTCAGGTTTGTCTTTGCCTTCTTGGCATCTTTTGGCCTCCATGTCTCTTTTATTTGTCTTTATTTTCTTTTCTTTTTTTATTTATAGTTTAGGGTAAATAGAGGCTCATGAACAATTTCACTTTCTATTGCCTCCACTTCACTTCGCCTTTGTCGTCTTCTCCGCCATTTCTAGTTCCAGATTTGACCTCCACTTCTCCGCTTTTTGTTTTGCAGATCTGGTCTCCAGTTCCCCACTATTCGTTGAAAGCATCAGACTTCGCATGGTCTTTGTCCGACTCGTTGCTTCAGTTCGACATATATGTTGCTTCGGTTGCGTTCTTCTCCTACGCATTGCTTTGGTTTGACATATTTGTCAATTGGGCAATTTTTATGTTTATTTTGTAATTGATTTTAAGTTTTGAACAATTTTGTGTTAATTAGATGTGAATAATATGAAAAATTGTTTGTTGATGCTCAATTTGTTTGTGAATGAGACGAATTTTATGTTGATTGATTAAAGGAATTTGGTATTCAGATCGATTGGATAATTGTTGTTGTTTTTTTATTGCTGCTTGTTGTGTAGAGAAGGGTATTTTGATTGATATTTTTGTTATTGTTGCTGGCGTATAGAAAAATTCTGGCCCATGGGCGGCCCTGGCCCCACCTGGTCTGCCATTTTTTAGTGGGTGGGCTTGGGTTGGGCTGTCAGCCGGGACGACCGGCCCTGGCCGCTCAGCCCGAACTGGTTGGCTGGGCTGAAAAAATACCTTTAGCCAGACCCGATGCCCAGCCCACATGTGATAACAAACAAAATCTCTTAATACTCAAATGTCTCTCAGTTTTAAAACAATCTACTATCACATCCTTGTATATTCTAAAATCTCCTAATACATCTTTGACACTAATTTCTGTCGGTCAATACCAACGGACAACATTAGGCTTTATGACATAGCATGTAAGGCCCACATTGTTTTTAACGGAATTTTCTCTCTTTTTATTAACTTAAAATCATGCTTTGAAACTCTTGCATCTTTTACTGCTAGATCTATCATTAACCATCCACCAATTGTTATATCATATTGACATCTACTAAATCTCTTTTTTTTCACACTACTCTCCATATCGTCAAACCTCATCAGCATTTATGTTATGTCCTACATCATAATATTATTCGTTATTATCAGAGGTGGAGCCACACAGAGACAAGATTGTGTGCAAGCACCTCCTTACACTATAACATTTTAGTAGTTTAAGTCTCTAATTTTTTTTGTTAATTAAGCCCTTAATTTTATTTTTCTTGAAATTCTCACTTGTTTCTCATTTTCATTTTCCAACACTAGTAACCTTTAGCATTCGTTTTAATTTCTTTATGGATTTTTTTATAAAGATTTACTACTGAGTTGTGAAAATTAGACACATAATTGAATATTTAAAAGTAAAAATATTATAATATAAATTATCACATAGTTTGTTTTTGTAGGTCTAGTTGTAATTTAATTGTATTTAGTTGATTGATTATTTAGAAGAGAAGATGATTTAATATTGTTGTAAAGTTTGATTCCTAATGTGAGTTGATTGATGTATAAATTTAAATGAATTATATGTGTTTGTAATTGTTAGGTGAATTGATTTAAATGGACTTAATTTTGTTATTATTTTGTTTGTTGATCTAGATTTTAGTCACTTCGAATGCAAAACGACGAATGAAAAAAAGTGAGTCAGAATTTAATTTGGATGACGTAGTTAGTGACTCGACACTACAAAAATCAATTGAAAACTTTTTATAGTTTGATGTCATATATATATTGATGAACAAATTTTTTTCTATGTATTTAGTGACAAAACCAGGTCTAATCCCTGCTCAATCGAAATTTTGGCTCAACCACTAGTTATTATGGATTGATGAATGTGAGTGTCAGGAAAGAAATAAGATATTTCAAAAAATATAATAATATGATAGTAGATTATTCTAAAATTAAAGGATGTCTGGGTATTTTTTTCCTAAAAATACCTATAATTGAAAAGGCAAAGTCCATTAGGACTGTCAGTATAAATCATACGCAGAGACACACAAACCTTAAGGCTACTTGTACCCCGTTCGTAGCTCGATTCATGGGGACGCATTATCCCGTCTCTGTGATGTAGCTCGTCCTACATATGTCAAGGGCAGGGTCCACTGGCCCCGTGCCTGACACATTAATTTTTTTTTTAAATCAAAATTTGACCGTTGGATCGTTTTGATCCAACGGTCAGATTTACTCCAAGGGAATTAAAATAAAATTGTGTTTAGTGAAAAGTTGAGTAAGCGTCCCGCGAGACTCTTAAAGTAGTCCCTGAGTTATGGATGAAAAAGCTGAGGGGTTAACAACTGAGAATTTTAATAAAATAACAATAAAAATATTGAGCAAACATTCCACAAAACGATTTCAGAGACCGTAAGTTACAAATAGTCTAACAAACCCAATTACATCAACTCTAATATAATCTGTAATCGCGACAATACTCAATACTCAATTCTGAATTTGTTTTCCAAAAGAAAAAGTAATGTAAAAGAAAAATCTCCAAAAAAAAGAAACTCACCGAGCCCACATTCTCCTCCGATCAAATCCGTAGAAATCAACCATTACTACCGCGGAGGAGACAGAGAGTGGTCGAGTGGCGTTGCGGCGATTGATTGTGGCGGGTGTTGATGGATGATGCATTTTTAGGATTAGGGTTTTGAAGAAATGAAGGAGTTGATTGGGAGTCCCGGGACGGTGAGTGGGTTGGTGCTGAGAGTCGGACAATGTGCGTTCGCTGCTGCTTCTATTGGAATCATGGTTTCTGCTAATGGCTTCTCTAACTACACTGCTTTTTGGTAATTTTTTTCTTCTCTTATGCTTTTTTTGATTTTTTTTCCCAGTATTGGGAACTAAGGGCAGTATTGTTTTGTTCAGCTATTTGATTGCTTCGATGGGTCTTCAAGTTCTGTGGAGCTTTGGACTTGCGTGTCTTGACGTGTATGCTTTGAGGAGAAAGAGGGACCTTCAAAACCCTGTTTTAGTTAGCCTCTTTGTTGTAGGTGATTGGGTACGGTGTCGATTCTTATTATCTTCCTTAAAGATTCAATGTCGTTACAAGCTTCAATATTGCTATTAATCCGAAATTTGACCGCTACTAGTATATGCATTTGCTAAATGTGTTGTGTGTCAGTTACTGTAATTTTTATTCTACTTAAGTCGTGTATAAAAATTGCTTCCCGCTAGGCCAATGGTTGCCTTTGCGCTGCTGCATTTAGTCAATAAGAATTACATGGTAGCATGGGAAATGAAATAAGGTTTCTGCTCTCTGTGGTTCTGATTAATATAAAGATTGCCAATACGATGCCCCTTCAAACTGTTTGCATATTAAACTCTCTGAATGGCTGCAGAATATCGAAATTTAACAATCTTATTGATAACTTAGATAACAATTTGTGTATGTGGTAGTTTACAAATTATTGGTATGTTTGTTCCTATATGGAAGTAAATGTGTGACAATATGTAGTTCATGTTTGCTTCTGGAATATGCTTGAATTGAAGCACGACATGGTCCTTTTGTCTCGTCTTAGTGAAATGGGAAGATCCTATTGGCAGCTTATTGTTAACAAAACTCTTGCTTGTGGTCATTATTTGGTTGTGTGCTAGTTTTCTTCTTCATTATTTTCAAAACTCAGGTTGTCTTTCGAAGTCTTATTTTCCCTTAGAGCATACATTCTCTTTGAGTGATTGCTTGTTATGGTATAAATGTTAGGAATGTGGATTTTTGTATCACCAGCGTTGAACTTTTTGACTTTATGGCTTCAATAGTGAACAATGAAGCTAAAAAACTACAAGGAACATAACCGGAACTTGTCAGCTAATTCATTATTTATTCTTTGATGCAAGTTAACAGTTGGCTTGAAAAGTAGCTGCTTTAAAATGTGCAGGTAACAGCTATGTTATCACTTGCAGCAGCATGCTCATCAGCTGGTGTTGTTGTTCTCTATGCGAGAGACATGCCCTTCTGCAAAAAACAACCAAATATTCCGTGTAGCAGGTTTGAGATCTCCATACTTTTGGCATTTCTCACATGGCTTCTTATCGGCATATCATCTCATGTGATGTTCTGGATCCTAGCCACAGTTTAGGCAACTTGTGAGCCCTCTGCTCGAAAGGGAATACAAAAAATGATAGCATCTTCTGTTTGACGTGTAAATCTTTTCTACTCCTCTTTGTACCTTAATTTTGATCAATTTTACAGTTTTTTTGCTCATTGAATATTTGCTCTGCAATTTTGTTTTTGATTGTCATGGTTCATTTTAGGCATTATCATTCTTGATCCCCAACCTTGAAACATTTTAGTCCAAGAATGTTGTTCTTGGAACGACTTCCTATGTGAACTTGTACTGAAAGTGCATAATTCAGCTGGGTTGAATTGTTTGTTTCGTTGTTGCTCATAGACTCATGGGTCTTCTTTTTGACCCCATGTCTTCTTTTCATCGATGACTAGAACCGCACATGGGAAAATAAGATAACTCCTCGAACTAGAGGTTTTGTCGTTGTCAAACATTGATTAAACCCCCGACAGAATGTCTCCATTAGAGAGAAAAAATTGTCCGTGAATTGTATTCACAGTTAAATGAAGATGGCCACGAAGTTCAGCCGGCAGTTTTCAAGATCCTGCAAAGACCTCGCCATAAGAATTGAGAAGTCGAGCCAAGACAATTCATGATATCTAGTACATCGGAAGGCAGCAACCTATGCAGTTAGGTTTATTTTTGGATAAAATCATCCATTCTTGGCGATTACGTGAAAAAAATTCCAGTCTCTCAATGGTTGTTCTAGAAGGGTAGAACCCCATTTGACGACAGTCCGTCTTCGTCGGTACTGCACCATAATTATTGCATAACAGAGCAAATGATACACAATTTTTGTCAAATATAATAATGTACAAGGCACTTGAGAAATCGTCAGTAGAAAAACTCAAGCTCTTACAACTTCAATTTGGTTTCCATTAATTAAGAAAAGCTCGAATAAAGGCACAAGAACAATAAATCTATGCCAGAAGTCATTACCAATTGACAATGATGTCGCATGACAATCTCTGGCTTCAATATACTTGACTTTATTTCCTTGTGTGGCAATACAACACCTCCATTGCTATAAACTTCATCGCCAAAATGTCCATCTTCCCCTAAGATCGTCATATTCTCGACATGAGCCCACCTCCCCACCGTGGAGTGCCATCCGATGATGCTATTGGAGATGCAAGCGTGCTTCTTGATACGAACTCCCCGCATCACTGTACACGGCGAGAGTCTGACACCTGACTCTATCACACAACCTGGACCAATGGCAACGTCTGGTCCGATCAGACATCCTTCTCCAATCACCGCGCTTCCATCCACCAGAACATTTCCAATTATATGAGTTCCACTGGCCAATTTCGCTGAGGATTTTTTCCGCAACGAGTCTAGATACAATCTCAAACCTGCGATGTAATCTTTTGGCTGCCCAACATCCATCCAGAACCCGGGCAGGACCATGGCAAACAGCTTTTTCTCTGCTGCAATCTTTGGAAAGACCTCTTTCTCAATTGAGGTTGGCCTCAATTCAATCCGATGAAGAACAGACGGATTCAACAGGTAGATTCCTGCATTGATCTTGTTACCCACAAATATTTTTGGTTTCTCTACAAATTTCTCGACTTGTCCTGTAGTTTCTTCCATTACAACAACGCCATATTTTGAGGGCTCATCCACCTCACACAAAAGGGAAGAATTTTTAGAATAAAGAAAGGGCCAAGTGGCACCATTAACAATAAGAATAGCACCGTGAATCTACCTTCGTTACCGTAATGGAAGCCTCCCCTCCATGGCCTTGGTGAAATTCAATCATCTCCTTCAGTGGATACTCACTTATCACTATTAAGGACAAAGAATGGCTCGCCAGAACCATCTATGAGTTTATCTCTAGCCAGAGCCAATGGACCTGCTGTTCCAAGAGGCTCGGTCTCCTGTGAGCAGGTGATCTTAATGTCCAGTTTTTGCTCATACTCTTTCAAGAAATTAAGCATTATCTGCATCAAAAGCCAATAGAAGTGACCAAGGATGAATAGAACAATAGAATTTCCTGTTCCATAAGATCCTTTCATCTTTACCTCTGGTTGGTAATTGATTGCTAGAACTACTTCAGTCACCCCAACAGCTTTGAGAGCTTCAATCTATTCAGAAGAAATTCATAAAAAGAATCAAGCTAAAATTTCTCTCACAAAATTTCCTCTATAAAGATTGATGCACTCGACAAGACAAAGAAAACACCAAAAGCGTAATTCTTGTTCCCAGTCCTTTCTAACACATTCCATCTTGGACCTATGCTGCCATTTTGTGTTGTTATCAAAAAGTTTTAATTTCACAATTTCTGTTATTATCAGAAAATACTCCAAACAAAGCTAAATGAGGCTCACCAAGAAAAGGCAACAGATACGTGGGAATACATTTTTGTGTAACTCAAAAAGAACAAGTTCATAAATCAAACCTGATGCAGTATCATTGGCTTGTTAGCAAAATCAACTAGTGGCTTTGGTTTACTGAGGGTCAAAGGCCTCAAACGAGTTCCAAAGCCGCCAACAAGAATTAGCGCCTTCATAGTGATATACGGAAGCTAGAACAGTTTCCTACATTGAAAATTCAAGATTTAACAACGATAATAAGCATATAAAGACAAATTATGAGGAAAATAACCTCAAGAATAGGCACTAAAAGTGAATGCGTTTGAGCAATATTTCTGTCTAAGAAGACCAGGAACTTACTAACAACGATTCATTTAACCACATCCCGAACTTAAAGAGTTCCAAAAACCACAACTCTCTGTTTTATTGATTTGTCTCCCTCAAATTTCTTAATTATAATGAAACCCTAACACATCTATTTGCAATAGAAATAAACCAAACCTATTTGGATAACCTGATTTGATAAGAACAAGACACTACTAATTAGCTAAGGATTAAACAACTCTTAATGATGATCTCCTGACTAGATATGTATTAATAATCTAACTTGGAACCAAATGAGCGTCCCATAAGCCATTTAGCTGTTGATTCACTCATCGGAAATTTCGGTGCAAATGTACAGCATTAAGATTCAACAAATCTGAAGCAGAACTTAGCCTTGACAATAAATAACAAATTGATAAGTCAAATTAGAAATTACTTGGCTTTCAAAGAGATCCTAATTTATTACCCTGAATCAATAAGCCATTCACACATTAACAATGAACCAGCTGTTTTATAGTCTTCAAAGTGACTCATTCATGATCAACTTCACAATGCTCTAACTGGGTTCTCAATAAATCTCTCAAAGGACACAAACGTTATGCCAAAAACTGATTATTCACCTCAAACGCAAATGATTCTCTACATGGGTTTAACAAAGATTATGTCTTTAAAACAAATCGACATGCTTAACATTACACACACAGCTAAAATTCATCAGAACAAGCCGTTCAACTGAAAAGATAGAGAAATAGAGAACTTACCGAGTTGAAGTTTCTGATCAGGCCGTGGGTTCGGTGGATCAATGGTCAAGTGTTTTGTACTTGTGTTGTACGGTGTGAGTAGGAATCCAAATCCAGTATTAGTGTTTCTAGATACGCTTTTACCTTGTTTGGGGTCAACATTAGGGAAATGAAAGGATGACGTCACAAATAGAGCATATATTCCAAATTGCCAATAATTTCTTTTCTTTTTCTGTGTGTGAGACTGTAAGTGCAAGTGTTGGTCTTCATAAATTATCGATTAAAAACTTTGATTTCAAAAACTAAAATACTTACATTTTTAGAAACATCAATCTAATTTTTTTAATACACATCAGGTATTATTTTACTTTTTTTAATTTTGAGAAAAATTAAAAGAGCACTAGGAAACTCTAAATTAGATAAAGCCTAATTTTTTTCTATAAAGTACACCAAATTTAAAATTTTATTAATAAATTTAAGTGAGGTTAACCGTTGCCTAAACCCATTTATATAGAAAAAGATTATGGGAATGACGCCACTTAATTTTGGTCCATCTTTCTTTGTGTTCTTTTGTAAGATATATAAATTTCCTTGATCACCAAGAAACACCATTTCATTTCTTGAATATGCATGTCATTTGAACACAGAACCATGACTGCTAACATTGCTCACCAAATCAAGTCGTTCTTGCCACCACGTCAAGTGATTGGACCCGACGAAAATGGCATCAAGAAAACGATTGAGGACAAGTTCAATGAGAAGGGTGAGATGGTTCGAGTCACCACCACCAGCAAAGTTCGTAAATTTCTTCTCCGGTGCCGAAAAGATGAAAGGAAGTTGTTGCCTAAGTTTGGTGATGCTGCGGAAGATGCCGATGCTAATAAAAGGCTTACCATGGTTTCTACTGAGCAGATTCTTCTTGAACGAACTAATCTTAAACATTCCATTATTGAAGGTTCGGTTCTTGTAACATTATTCTTTTGTAGTCAAATTTTCTTTTCTTTTTTGAATTTATGTGTGTGTGTGACCGAGAATCGAAATTAGAACTTTGTTAATTGTGGATGACATGAAATGTACCAAGAAGATCTACAATGTGTTGTTGAAACGTAAAAAAGGAACAAAGAAAGATATAATGGAGATTATCAAGATGATTGATTATCCAAGAATGTTCTTCAAGAATGACAATAATCAAATATTGGATTGATTCTTTAAGAGTTTACATTCAAGCCTTTAAAGATTTCCATTTTAGTCATACACAAAATGTGCTAAAAGAAATTCTCTTCTTGTAATTTCAAGTAGGAATTGGACAACTTGTTCAAAACAGAGGACCACAACAATATGATACCATCAACAGGTTTCCTTCATCATACGGCAGCGCGGCTGTTTCTGGTGAAAGCAAAAGCACTTCCACTCCACCAAGCTGGAGGTCTGGTCTCCTGAGAAGAAGCGATTCGGATACGAGGCGCAGGAACAGTGAGAACTCAGTCAGAGTGTCTTGCCTCTGGGAAGATGCTAATGAAGATGATTTGTACGATCTTTTCAGCCAGTTTGGATCACTGACTCGCGTTTCTGTTGCTACTGATTGGTATTCTGGCTTGAGTAGAGGTTTTGGTTATGTCAGTTTTGTCAACATGGATGATGCTCAGAAGGCTATTGACACACTTGATGGATATCATTATGGCCGCCTCATTCTTCATGTGGAATGGTCTCATCAAAATAGATGGTAACTGCAATTTCTTTCATTGGTAATTCTTGTAGATAGATATTCTGTGGGATTTGGAAACCCTTTACCACTTTCTCTTAACCCATTAAAATCTTACTAGTATTATGAATTGACCATTTTTAGTTTAGCTACTGGCAGAAACAAAAGGAAAAAAAAGGAGAGATTTTGATTATATTTAGCAGAGACAGAAAGTTAACATGCAGTCCTGTTATGATCATTTACTATTTTGAATCATGGATGTGATGATCGGCTTTGATTCTTTGAATACTTGCCCATTTTTCGAATCCAAATTGGAGTAAAATTGCATCAGAGCCTTTGGTAATATTCCAATTTAAATAGTACAGAGGATAGATCAATGAAATGTGTTTTTGAAGTTAACAGGAAGCAACTAATTATCACCAAATTGCGATACATTTTGAAGGCTGTGACAACAACATTAAGCAAGAATTTTAAGGCACCTTTCCTGTAGTGATACTAATGATGTACTCAATTTCGTCTGCAACTTCTTTCATGGTGGGCCGATTCTGCCTCTTGTCATCCAAACAAGCCGCTGCCAAAGATCCCAATGCCTTTATAGTCTCCAGTTCCAACTTAGTAGCTACCTCCTTAAGCACTGGATCAACAGCATCCATCAATCTGTCTTCCTCCATTATCTGCTTCATGTAAACTACCAAGTTCACATTCTCTTCTTCTCTGTTAAAGTCAATTGCCTTCTTAGCAGTCAAAATTTCCAGCAAAACAACACCAAAACTGTAAACATCACTCTTGTCTGTGAGCTGGAAGTTGCGGTAGTATTCTGGATCAAGGTAACCAAGAGTTCCTTGTGCAGCGGTGAAGATATGGCTGTTATTGGTCTCAGTGGTCTCCACCAGCCTGGAAAGTCCAAAGTCTGAAACTTTCCCATTCAGTCTTTCATCAAGCAAAATGTTACTTGATTTCACGTCACGGTGGTAAATGGGAGGCACAGCTGCAGAGTGGAGATAAGTTAAACCTTCAGCAGTTTGATGTGCAATGCGAAGCCTGCGTTGCCAGGGGAATGGAGTCCACTTGCCAGAGTTTTGGCAATGGAGGTGCTCAAAGAGAGTTCCATTTGGTATGTATTCGTAGATCATAATAGGTTGTTCCAGCTCAACACAGCATCCGAGAAGTCTGACAAGACTCCTGTGATTAACCTGACAGAGAATTCGAACCTCGTTGAGAACTTGGTCTGTTCCTTTTGTGCAACCAAGCTTTGCTCTCTTGATGGCTGTTACTGTT
>CAODLS013814946.1:0-12937 GCA_948243855.1 Flueggea neowawraea
TGACTAGCTGATAAATGAGTGAAATGAGGAGAAGAGCATACACATCGAATATCCCCTTTCCTCCTGGTGGATTCCAATGCAGATCCCAATACCTACACATTTATTAAAATTGAAGTCAATATCTAGTACTAAATCTTGCAGCCTCCATGCATTGTCAGCGTAAACAAGTTCTTCAAAACACTGCCAATATTCTTAGTACTAAACTTAAGATTATGCATTGCCCAATCCATTTATGATTAGAAAATGTAACCGTGTGCTTCAAATTCTCAATGAAAATAAAAGAGAAGAAGAAAAAGGAAGATGTATCCAAATAGTTTCTCTGGTTCTTTTTCCATGGCCATAACCAAAATACCAACATATACTCTTCCCAAACCCCTCCTTCCCACAACAAACAATAATTTGGACGAGTAATGCACCATATCCAAAAAACCATCACTGATATAACCAACGATCGCACCAGAGAAACAAAACAAAAATAGAAACATGGGGCAATAACGGGATAGTTTGCTACTATCAACACTGAAATGGGTAAAATAAGGGACAAATTAGAGATGAAAGGATGAAACTTTTGGAAGAAAAGAATTACCCTCTATTTGTTTCACGATTAAGCACCTCAAGCAAATTATCAATGCCATTATATCGTATTCCAGTAACAATTCCTGCTGGTTTTGATAATGTGACTTGGACTATGCCATCATCCATCACCACCTGCAAAATTCACAAAATTAATGTGAAAGTGCATAACAAGGTTTAATGATAGATGGTACAACTCGAGTATCTAAATCGGCACTACCATACAGAAATATCTACTCAGTTCATTCAAGCCTATAAGAATATCAACATCATGCACCAATAAAATGAAATACCCTAGTAAAACAATAAAAAAAAATTATCGCATAAAATTGAATTACATGGTGATGTTGAATATACAACCGGACTGGATGGAGTGCCATCGTGCCACGATAAAAACCAACCACTGATTATCAACCACTGATTTCAATGCCACATGTAATTCGTTCATGCAATCATCACATCACCGACACTGACATGATCACAAAAACCAACCACTGATTATCAATCAGTCTCCCCCATCACACTCAAAAAAACACGATTTAATCCTTGAAATAGAAATCGGAATCGAATAATTTTATTCAACACTTGTTTAAAATTTAAAATTGTACCTTGTGGATATGGGACGGGTGAGAGAGAGTGGGCGACATGGCTGTGACGCGAGCAACCGCCACAATCAGATAGGGAATCGATGAGTCTCTGCAATCTTTTCCACATTCAATGGAGCTTGATTAGGTTTTTTCTCATCTGGAGATCACTCATGTGGCGGTGATCAGAGACGGATCGAGAGTGAACGTGATGATTGTTGAATTGGACTGAAATGGCGGCAATGTTGAAATGCCAGCTTACCGTTGTTTCTATAGCTGGTCCCACGCTGTTCGAAAAGACGATCCTGTCCTTTGAACCCATCCTGCGAACAAGAAGAAGAATTGCTATATAGGCCCAGACCCAACCCAATCTCCCACCCTTATCCGGCCCATGATTTAAGAAACTGGTGTTTCCTTTTTTCAACATATACAAACGTGCGTAAGGAATAATTACGCAGATCACGTAAACTTTTCCTAATTTGTATAACCATAACCAACATTTTCTTTTTTGTATCGTCTCGTTTTTTTTTTTAATTTTTGCAAGAATCAAAGAATATATTTCCTTATGAACAAAAGAATGTACAAAGTTTTAAGCCACAATTGTCAATTCACATCTAATTTCCTACCGACTCACATACAATTTTGCTGCAGCCTCCTACTCCCACCAATAGGCATGTGCCACATAATACAATAAATGTTAGCTTCAGCCTCTATTTTTTCTTCCGTTGTCAAACGTTCACTCCGTTAACACATTCATATAGGCTCCGTTAGTGTTAAAAAGGCCCAAACTAAACAAATTGATTGTTATATTGGAAATCACATGTCCTATACAGATGGTCTTTCAGTAATATTTCAATACAAAATACAAGAACCCGAATAATATTTCAATAAAGATAGACTGCCGCCACAAATTTTTTTTTTTTACTAAAGCTTCAACGTCCGTCATCTAAACCTATTGCTTGATCTTAACGTGACAGTTTCAGGTAATATTTTTAATATTTGTTAATATGTAAAGTTGAATATTTTTTCTGTTATTCTTATTTTCATATATTACTAAATGAATATGATCTAATTTTCGATTTCTACTTTTTTTTTTCCCATAGATCAAGAATGGATCCAATAAATTCAAGTGTAGAAGTCAGAGAGAATGATATTGAATTGTCCCAACAAAAACCACATGATCAAATTGAAGCAGCAGATGGATTTGTCAGCAAAACAGTCACACCATTCATCGGTATAAAATTTGACTGTGAAGATAATGCTTATGAATTTTACAAATCATATGCTCATAGAGTTGGATTTAGTGTAAGAAAACATTGGTTAAAACGAAATTCATCAGGGGAAGTAAGAAGAAGAGCTTTTTGTTGTTCAAAACAGGGGAAAAAAGAATTTGACACATGAACATGTTAAATTTGAACATCCAATTAGTAGGGTTGAATGCTTAGCACAAATGTCATGCGAATTAAAAAAATGACATGTTTGAGGTTATATCTTTTTATGTGGAACACACTCATGAATTGACCCCACACCAATGAAGCACATGTTAAGGTCTCAAAGAAAAATTACATTAGCCCATAAAGCTCTTGTAATGGATGCTGAAAAGGTCGGTATATCAGTTAAGTCTGCTATTAATTTAATAACTACACAAAATGGTGGTCGTGAACATAATGGTTTCTTAGATGCTGATTTGCGCAATTACATATCATCTGAAAGAAAAACTAAAATGAAAAAGGGAGATGGTCACATTGTGATGGTTTATTTTCGAAAGATGCAATTAGAAGATCCATATAATTTTTATGCAGTCCAAGCAGATTACAATGGTCTTATTATGAATATGTTTTGGGTGGATGCTAGATCCATAATTGATTACACTTATTTTGGTGATGTTGTTTGTTTTGATACAACTTACAGAACAAATGAGTATGGTCGTCCTTTTGCTCCATTTCTTGGTGTTAACCATCACAAGCAAACTATCATTTTTGGTGCAGCATTATTATATGATGAAACTGCAAATTCTTTTAAATGGTTATTTGAAACTTTTTTGAGTGCAATGTCTAGAAAACAGATGAAAACTATCTTGACTGATCAATGTGCAGCTATGGCCAAAGCAATAAAAGAGGTATTTTTTGAAACACAACATCGTTTATGTGTGTGGCATATATATCAAAATGCTGCTAAACATTTGAGTCATGTATTTCATTCATCAAAAGAATTTGCACGTGATTTTAGTTCTTCTGTGTATGATTATGAAGAAGAAGAAGAAGAAGAAAAAGAAGAAGAAGAAGAAGAAGACGAATGGCTAATGGGTTGGAATAGTATGCTTGAGAAGTATATGTTGATTGATAATAAATGGCTAAAGGATTTATTTGACATAAGGGATAAATGGGCCATGGTATATGGTAGGCACATATTTACTGCAGACATGAAGAGTACTCAACGCAGTGAATCAATAAATAATGTGTTAAAGAAGTACTTAAAGGCGAAACATAATTTGATGTATTTTTTTTAGAATTATAATTCATTGTTGGTTGATAAAAGGTATCAAGAGTTACTAGAAGAATTTAAGATGAGACAAACTACTTTGATTTTAAAGGCATATATGGAGATGTTAAGAGATGCTATAGAGATATATACTCCTACAACATTTAAAATGTTTCAAGATGAATATATAAAGTCCTTGGATTGTGTAGTTCATAAAGCCGACAAGTCAAATGCTATTAAGGAGTAGAAAGTCAGTTATGGTAGCCGATATCTTGAACATTTGGTAAAATTCGATTCATCTATAGGTGAAGTGGAATGCAGTTGCATGAAATTTACATATGTTGGAATTTTATGTGCTCATGCTTTAAAAATAATTGATAAAAAAATGTCAAGAAAATCCCATTGCAATATATTTTAA
Source organism: Flueggea neowawraea (assembly GCA_948243855.1). Classification (NCBI taxonomy): domain Eukaryota; kingdom Viridiplantae; phylum Streptophyta; class Magnoliopsida; order Malpighiales; family Phyllanthaceae; genus Flueggea; species Flueggea neowawraea. The sequence continues at coordinate 4,057 of CAODLS013814946.1, forward strand.
AGAGGTGGACAAAAAATGCAAATGAGGGATCTACTAAAGAAACTCATATCATTGAAATCACGGGGACTTCGAAGGAATGCATTGAAAAACGTTACTCTCTTTTATGTCATGATTTTCGTGAAATATCTACACTTGCTTCAGAGAATGAAGATATATATAACTATGCTTGAAAAAGTTTTCAAAGTTTTCTGCAAGATTTACAAAAGATGAAAAAGGAAAATGCTTCAAGTAATTTGGATGTTGAAGAAAATTTACATTGTGTATCAATAAATGAAGCAAGTCATCTTAATGCTGGATCTATTTTTCGTGGATTGAAGATGAAAGAAGTAGTTCAACAACCCAAAAGAAGGTTAAAAAGTGCATTGGAGTGACGAAAATATAAAAAATCTCAAGTTCAAAAACAGGTACAAATTTATTGAATTGAATCAGGTTGTAGCTATATATTTTAAAAAATATTAAATCTCTTTTATCTGAATTTATTATTAACACTATTTTTTTATAGGTTACATCGGTTTCTATGAAAGACAAATTAGAAGTCAAAAGTTTTAAAATACAGAAACTAAATGCACAAGAAGTATTTGAAGATGCTCCAATGATTGAAACATCATCAATTATCGAGAGTGTTTCATATTCAAATATATTATTTGACATTGATTTTAAATAATTTACTGAATTAATTCAGGTTTGTTTTTAACTTAATTGATACTTACTAAATTCATTATTATTATTATTATTTGGTTTCAAATCTAAATTTGGTTTATTATTTTGTAGGATGCTATTAGATGTTCTAATTGTGGTCAATATGGACATGAAGAAAGAAGAATTTCTAATTGAGGAATCTATTTAGGTTTAATCTTTTTGATATCAAAACTTTCAGTTGGATTGTACCATTTTTAATTTGTGATACTATTTTTTGGTTTAAGTAACAATTATTTTAATTGTGGATATTTTCACTGCAAGTACAATTTATATTTTTTCCGGCATATATAACCTAGTGCCAATTTAATTGTGAATCACATTTTTTCTGTTTAGTATTGGGCTTTTTTTAACACTAACGAAGCCTATATGAGTGTGTTAACGGAGTGAACTTTTGACAGCGGAAGAAAAAAAATAGGGACTGAAGCTAACGTTTATTGTATTATGTGGCACATGCCTATTGGTGCCAATAGGAATTGTTGCAACCTTTTGGTTGCAGCAAAATTTTGTCTCTGACATCTAGACAGAAAAATAAAGAATTAGAAGCAAATCAACAACTCTTACAACACTACCAGAAAAACTCAAATACTATCCATGCAAACAATTAGTAACAAACAACCACATTTTATACAGTACCGCAAACTAACTCTCTAACTTTAGCGCAACACTTTCTTCCACATTATGTAGCAGCTGCCCAATAGTCCAGATTATTCAGTGGAAGATCAAATCATTGCGAGCCCTCCATAACCAATAGACTGATCCAGCAAAAAGTATGCGCCTATATTGCTGAACTTTAGTTTTCCCTCTGCTTTTTCTAGAAAACCAACTGATTTCTCGACGCTAAGAGAAAATATTCCTGTGAAAATTATGCTTGACAATAACCAAATTCCATACACAGAAGAATAAGGACAGACAAAAAATATATAGTCAATAGTTTCTTCAACATTATTGCAAAGTACACATACATTATTTGGAACCAATCCTCAGCTGAACATTCTGGCTTTAACATCCAATTTATTGTGCAAAGCAAGCCAGAGGATAAAGCTAAATTTTGGAATGAAACCAGTCCCCCACACAAGTTTATACCATGAAACAATAGGTGCTCTTGGACGGATAGCATTCCAGGCATTCTTGATAGTATAGCTGCCAGAAACAAAATGCTTCCATCTAACTCTATCAAATATGAGTACGCAGGGAGAAATCTGAGAAATCTCCCTCCAAGCTACCTCAGTCTTATCATCTAAAGGATCAGAAAATACCCATTCATTATGCTTCCAAACATCAGCCACAATTACACATTTAGAAATATCAGAATCTGTAATATGAACAAGAGGAAAAACCTCTGATAAAGACATACCTCGAAACCAAGGATCATACCAAAATGAGAAGAGTTGACCATCCCCCAGATCATATTGAAAATTGTTGTAAAAGTCCTTCCTGAGTTTCAGGAGATTGCCCCATGCCCAGCTGCAGTCCAAAGGCTTGGTAATTCTCCAAAAGCTTAGTTTCTTAAGCGTTTGTCTAATAATCCATACAGTCCAAAGAGACTTTTTAGTGACAAGTAATTCCCACATTCTCTTACCCACTACAACTTTATTCCAGGAAATGAGATCCTTTATGCCTAAAGCTCCTTCCTTCTTTGGTTTGCAAACAAGGTCCCAAGCAACAAGGCTTTTTTAGCCTTGATCTTTACCAAGCCAGAGATAAGGCCTGCACCTTTTATCAATTTCAGCCACTACATATTTAGGAAGTATAAAAATAGAGCACCAATAAACTTGTATACTCCTCAATACTGATATAATTAGTTGAAGCCTGCCAGCATAAGAAAGACACTGAGTTGTCCATGAATTAATTATAGCAAAAATCTTATCCAATAGAGCAGAACAATGTTCACGTTTAAGCTTTGTAGAAATTATGGGTGTTGGATCAATGATGATCAACATTAAGTTCCTTTTGTGTTTTGAAGATGTGCAAAACATTTGAGTTGAAGCAAAACACGTTGAAAATCTCAGAAATGCGAATCAAGCCACTGCAAGCTGATCAACGTACGTCATACGTGTGCAAGGTACATCGAAGAATACACAACGTACGTTATAAAGACACAACGTACATCACAGTTAAGGGCAACGTACGTGACAAGTGTACAACGTACATAGACGTGAGCTCAGAAGGAAACAGATGCTACTGGATCCTTAACAACGTACATCATACATATACAACGTACGTAGTGAAGTCACAACATATGTAGAGGAGATTCAACATACGTCATCTGGAGATGTGGCTATAATCAACGTACGTCACAGAAGAACAACGTACGTAGGCCTGGACAATTTGCAGACAACGTACGTAGCGTGTGTACGACGTACGTTATGTTTGTTCTAGAATGTTGTAACGGCTATAAGCAGTCTCCAACGGCTAGTTTCTCAATCACAACGGTCATATGGCTTAAAGAAGCTATAAATACATCAAGGAAGGACAAAAGAACGTGGATGATCATATGGATTAAAGGCCAAAACGTTTTTATCATTTCATCACCCCTAAAACACCAAATTCAAGCTAGAGAGAAAATCAAGAGCATTGTGTCAACACATGTACTCTAGCATAGAGCTTTCATTTTCTTGTAAATGTTTTTACAAACACTTAGAGAGTGGGGAAGGTTGGTTGTGAACCTATGGAAAACAACATTATAATGACCTTAGAGGTATGAACCGTAATCAACCTCAATGGCCTTAGAGGTATGAGCCGTAATTAACCTCAATGGCCTTAAATGTATGAACCGTAATCAACCTCAATGGCCTTAGAGGTATGAACCGTAATCAACCTCAATGGCTTTGGAGGTATGAGCCGTAATCAACCTTGTTGGTCTTGGAGGTTTGAGCCGTAATCAACCTTGTGTAGGCGTTAGAGGTTTGAGCCGCAATCAACCTTAGTGTAAGACTTTGTTGGATTGAGCCGTAATCAATCTCCGTTAGTGAAAAGCCTAAGTGAGACTTAGGTAGTAGACGTAGGCATAGTTAACCGAACCACTATAAAAATCATGGTGTTGTTTTTCTTGCCTCACTCCAACTCGTTTCCGCTCTCCAAACTTAACCAAATCATCCCCGAAAAAATTCTCCAACAATGGGCACGCCTAAGTATTTGACTGGCAACCTCTCCTCTTGGAACCTCTGGAGATTGAGAATATTTCGTTTAACTTCATCCTCAGTTCCAGAGAAAAAGATAGAAATTTTTCCCTCATTGATGCACATACCCGACACAACAGAGAAATGCAATAGAATAGCATTAATAACGAATAGATTCTATGCTACTGCAACTAAAAATCATCAGGTCATCCACAAAAGATAAATGTACCAATTTCAAAGATTTGCAGCCAGTATGATATTGAAAGGATGTAGGCAATCTAGTATCAAAGGCCCTGGAAAGGTATTCCATGCACAAAACAAACAGTAGTGATGACATGGGGTCATCTTGCCTCAGGCCCTACAGCCATGGAAGTATCCCTACAATGAACTATTGGACATAACAGAGAAAGAGCAAGCACGTAGACATACCATAATCCAATGAATGAACTTTGAGGGAAACTTGAGCCCCAATAAAACTTCTTCAACAAAGTCCTACTGTATAGAATCATAAACCTTCCTTAAATCTATTTTAAGTGCACAATTAGCGCTCTGGGCATGTCTGTGATAATTCCTCAACAATTCATGAGCCAAAAGAACATTATCCACAATATTGCGGCCACTCATAAAAGCAGACTGATTAGAGTGAACAATTCATGGCAACAAAGTGCTTAGTCTGTTAGACAGTATCTTAGTAATTGTCTTATAAATCACAGTACAACAGGAAATTGGCCTAAAATAATTTAGAGTAGCAGGATCAGTTTTAGGAATAATAGAGAGAGGTGGCATTAACCTGCTTTAGAAGCTTTCCAGTAGAAAAGAACTCCTTAATAGCAGTGTTAACACCCACTCCAACAATATCCCAACACTTCTTGAAAAAGGTGCTTGAAAAGCCATCAATACCAGGAGCTTTCTGGCCATTAATACTCCACAGAGCATGTTTAATCTCCTGTACCGAGACCTCATAGTAAAGAAAATTTGACTCATCCTCGGTAACAGTAGGGCCATTTTGCAGAATTCCTAAGTCAGCATGGGATCGATCATGTGAAGCAGTCTCCAACAGTTGCTTATAGTAGTCAACCATAGCCAAAGCAATGCTAGATTACTCATTAATAACAGTACCATCTGCAAGAGTTGAACATGCAATTTTATTATGAGCCCTTCTAGCCTTGACTAAGTTGTGAAAAAACTTAGTATTGGAATCCCCCAATTTGACCCATTTCTCACAGATTAAAAGTCTCATATACTCTCCACAGATTGCTCTCTCCTCTTCTAGAAGAGCCGTTTCATGCGGAGACAGTTGTAAAGAGACTTGAGTCTGTCGAAGCAAAATTTTACAGTCCTGGACCCTTTTCGAATTATCAGACAAATGGTTATGATATCAGAAACAGTCCTTTTTTTTTTTATTTTGTATCAGCTTTTAATTTTGTTTTTACATTTTTGGTAGCTCACATCTCGATATACAAATCAATTTATTTTTAGGTGAAATCTCTTCATTTTTAAGGAAACACAGATCTGTGCCATTAAAAAGAGAGAGAGATTTGAGAGATCTCGCCAGAGCACCGCCCCGTCCATCGCCATATGCTTTTTCTCTGCAACAAGCGATGCCATCTTCGTCACGCTTCGTCTTTCTCTGGCTTAAGCGACGGCGTCTGTTGAGATAAGAGATCTTGCATCTGGTTCCAACGTTTCTTTCTTCTCCCGCGTCTTCGTCGCGCTTCTCTGTAATGACGTTCTCTTCCATTACGCTTTTCCTCTGTCACATTCTCCTCCGTTGAGCTTCGGCTTCTTCGTCCAATGATTCAGATCAACATTGTGCCTTCTCGCGGCGACGCTGGAGAAAAGAACTGTTGTCGCCGCTGTTCAACGTGCATCTGATTGAAACAGTTGAAAATCGCCTAAATACTAATTGAATACTGAAATAATATTTGAAAATTAATTAAATACTATTTGAATACTTGTTGAATGTTTACATAATACGTCTTATAAACTCATTGAAAACTTTTATTTTAAAAATAATTGAACATTTTTTTTAAACTTGTTTATTTTTTAAACGAAAATGTTATTTGTAAACCTAAAAATATTTCTTAAATTACTTGTTGAATATTGATTGAATACTATTGAAAATTAATTTTTTTAATGTTTGTTGAATATTTATTGAATACTAATTCAATACTAATTGAATATTTTTTTAGTTGAAAACAATTTGAAAAATGATTATCTATTAATTTAATACTACTTGAATACCAATCGAATAAATTTTGAAATTTTTGAATACCAACATAATACTATTTGAAGATTGTTTGAGTACAAATTGAATATTATTTTTGAAAAGTTTTTGAACACCAATCAAATAATATTCGTAAACTATTTGAATACCAAATGAATACTTTTTTGAAAATTTTTTGAATACCAATTGAATACTATATAAATAATAATTAAATACCGACCGAATAATTTGACATTTACCTTTCTTTTTTGTTATACATATTTTAAATAAATCTATAATTTTTAATCATTTTTCAATTGAGATCCAATTGATTTCAATTTTTCATCTCATATTTATAAAATATTATTAGAATATCTAATCAATATTTAGCTGGTATTATAGTATTCAGTTGATATTAGGACGGTTTTTTTTACATCTATTTCTGTAATTTAAATTTTTTATTTTTGGATATGTGTGCAAATAAAATAATGGTGCCATGCAAGTGCAAATATAAAAGAAGAGCGGAATATTTACAATTTTTAAAACTCACAATTATATATAATATGTTAAATTTATCTCCTATCGAAAATTAAACCATATGGAGTATATATTATCAGAAATCAGTTGACTGTCAGCTCTTTCAAGTTCAGTTATCCGAAACGAATTGAATGGTAGCGTGAAAGTTTTGTACTAGAAAAATTCGCGCTGTAAATTATGACGTTGATTGGAAACCCACAAAAATTGACAGATCCCAATGAGCAATCGACACCGCATCCAACATTCAAGTTTTGATTCCAATAACGCTTCTGCCGATGAGAAAAAAAAAAAACAAAGGACGATACTAATCAAAGAAAGAACCATGAAACAATGGCCTCACACCACACACAATTTTTAGTATAGTTAAAATCACAACCAGAACCATTAGAGTTTGTGAAACTTATGTAAAGATAATAAGTTCAAGCTTATAAAACGTGAAATCATTTAGGAAGTGTAATCCTTGCTTATAAATGAAGGAATCGCATACCAGTTTACTAATAAACAGTATAATAAATATGTTCGATTTACTAATTTAAATTCCAATGGAAACTAGCAGCAGAGCATGATCAGTTTTATGTTGGGTTTGCGAGCAAACCACAGTTGAAATACTAATGGGAGTGCTCGGTTGTTTCACAGTCTAGATGTCGCACGTGATCTCTGCAGGACTCAGGACAGGAGGTCGAGCCTCGCTCTCTCCCGGTGGAGAGCCTCTCTCTCTCCCTCTCTTTGGAGGTGTGTTGGTGTCCTCATGAATGGAAAGGAACAAGACTCCTTATATAGGCCTCAAACGGGCTAACGGGCAGGCCCATTTCATCCCTAACTCATTTGGGCTTACCAATTGGTCTCGGTTCATACCTTAACCAACCGGGTTTGGTTTTTCTCAATTAGACTTTCCAATTGGTCTTGGCCCACAGTCTTGGTTCACACCTTGACCATCCGAGTTTGGTTCACCCGTCATGGGTGGACTGCATTTTCCAACATCTCATACTCGCACATGACGAAACCATAACTCATAATGGATCATGATAGAACTAATACCAATCATGATTAAGATCTCGTGTCATACACGCAAATAGACCGCGCGACTAGCATACGATGAGAGCGTAATTGTTATACACTTGTTAGGGTTATATAACAGCTCATATCTTAATCCTGCTAGAAGGCGTCTCTTGAAGACCATCTCCATTCTGCCAAAGTGTATGCAACAACAGCACAAACTGTTGGAAACGTATGTCTTCCTTTAGTTCGTAACCACACAATCGTTGCTTTCGAACTACTCGATCTCACGAAAGCTTTACTCATAGTTCACACATCATGTGCCACGCTACATGAGAGTCAACTAAGCAAACTTTTGAGACTAGTGTGAATGCGCCTAGAAACAAACTTCCCCTCTTACACCAGACAATCCACATAGCTAAGTTTACTTTCCCAGCTTGACACGCTTGGTCGAATCAATCATGACTATTAACGACAAGTTAGAATAGACAAACTTAACTACATATTTTGAATGTGTTAAAGGTTCTAAGGGTAAGTAGTATATAGAACCACATGTTCACAGCAGGGTCTTACAATAGAAAAAGTGAGATCGTTTATCAATCTTTTCCATCCCTATGGTTGTGTATATAACACACATGGTATGATCATGTGTTGTGGTGTTCTTTCCTTTTATCGAAGGAGCGCATGTTCATACAACATTATAAACACCACACAAAAGTTTCGGTTACGATGCATTTCGCCATCTAACCTTAATCCAAACTTGACAGGATTACTTCTGGTTTTAAGACAGAATATGCTAAAAGTCTCTCAATTTTAGCATTTGATCATTTAATGATCGGCATAGGAATTCATCATATGGTGTATGACTCTTTACATACGACTTTTTCTTACCATTTTACAATGAACTCACGACTATAAAATTCAAGACGCCCTCTTGATTATGAACGTGTTCAAGATCCTCTATACGTTCAAAACCAGTCTCATCTTAGTTCTTCCCCCAACGGACTAGGAAAACTAAGGTAAACACTCATGTGAGTAGGTTACTTCTTTGTCTAACATGCTTTCACACTTATCGCTACAACAAATGTCAACTCTCAATATTTGTGATCGTATATTGCCCATAATGATCTTATTAAAGATCATGTTTTAAGGGATTAACACTTCGTGTGTTATACAGGTCTTAAGGAACTTATTCCTTGTAGGCTTTTATTAACGGATCTTACGATCTCGTCTCGCATGGACTTACATTCCAAGTTCACTTCTTTAAGTGAAACTTGTACTCAAATTTACTTGACCTTGTGCAACCAAGTCCTTTACTAAATGA
>CAODLS013815667.1:0-10843 GCA_948243855.1 Flueggea neowawraea
TCATTCCGCATTAAATATTTGTAGATTAATTCATAATATTTTAGAAGAATATAGGTTAGTTAATAGAATTTTTTCAATTTTATTTGATAATGCATTGACTAATAACGCTTGTGTTATTACAAGCAATAAGTGTTTATATTCAACCAATTAAAAATATTCTTTCTTATACGTGGGTTCACCCTAAGACTCAACGAGAGGGCAAATTTTTGTATTCAAAATGGTAAACAACCAAAACGTTTTGCAAAATATGTTTGTACCCATTGAAACTCGACTTTCAGATTACTTTCTCAATCTATTGATTACAAAAATTTATTATGTTCTTTTGCCACTCAATATATTCCAGATAGTAATCTTTTACCTACTACTTGAAATATTTGTGAAAAAATTATGCAAATTTTACAATGTTTTAATGATGCTACTAATTTTTTTAGTCATTTTATAAACTCACTTCACATGAGTTTTTAGAACAAGCATTAAACATAGCTGGTGCATTTAATGAGGCGAGAAAATTGAAGAAATTCAATATTTCGTCCTTCAAATGAAATTGAAATGGTTAAATTATTTTAAATTTATTTCCGATATTTATCCTGTTGCATTTATTTTTGATCCTAGGATTAACCATAAATTTGATTTTTTGAAATATATTTTAGAAATTTATTATTCATTGTTAGGATTAGAAAATGAAGATGATATTGATGTTTTACAAATTATTACTAAAGTTAGGCTTTTAATAAATGAATCATTAGAATCTTTTTCTATTCCTTATTCAAATAAGGAATCTGGTTTATCCTCATTTCCGCCTATCCTTACCTCATTCTCATCATTGTTCGTGAGATCCAAATTGATGGCGGATATACAGAAAAAACTAAAGAGTTCTTCATGCTCTAATAATGAGTTTGAAGTTTATCTAACCACTGTTTTTGAGGTTGGTGGTGATTTTCAGATTTTAGATTTTTGAAATCAATACAAGATGACATTTCCTACCGTTTCGAAGTTTGCACTCTAGTTCTAGTCGTTCCCTCCTCTATTGTGGTGGTTGAGCAAACTTTTAGTAGTGGAGACAACATTTTAGATTCTAGGAGATCGAGATTGGCTCCTGAGGCGTTGGATTTGTGTTAATTATTGGTCGATGGCGCTTCAAAGGACTCAAGACCAACTCCATTCATCATCATGTGAAGGGAGGAGTTCTTTGATGGTGACGCTTCCACAACAAACACTTCCGACTCTAACGACGAGAATTAGTTTAGTTTTTTTTCCTTTTTTACTTGTATTCTAATTTATCATATATTGTTAATTGTCTTATACTTGTTTTGTATAACTAAATTTGGTATTATAACCACGATATTTCTCCGCCACAAGTGAGGGCATCTAATAAAATTTAATGAGTTTTTTGTTTTGTTTAAAATTATATGATGTAATTACTAGTAGAATAATTAATTTATTTGAAAATTATTTAAAAAAATCTTTGGAATACAATGTACTATTGGTACTATAGTTAATTATTGAATATAACAAAATTTATGAGCCGAAAAAAATTGATGGGATAAAATAGCCGATTAAAAATAAAATTTTTGGAAAAAAAAAAGGAATCGAACCGGAACCTAACCAAACTGACGGTTAAATCAATCAAAATCTGTCAAAACCAAAATCGAAATCAAACCAAACTGAAACCAGACTAAACCGTGGAAACCACGGTTTGACTCCAGTTCCTCCATTTTGTAAATCGAAACCAGTAGTTTCTAAACCGACAACAACGCTATCTAGAAGATAACCATTTTTATCCATAATGATTTTCTCTTATTTTTTTTCATGACGAAGGTGTATGCGACGTGCTATTCGGAAAGGGATTTCCAGAGCTAACATTGTCCCTCCTTGCCAACAGACATGGATTTCCATCGTTTATATGAAGTAAACATTCAAAGCATTTTCCTCGGAAACGCAATCATTGCAAAAATATATGAGTGATCTTTCGTACACAGGCAAATATCTATAATTTTTGCGTTTTACTATGAGTAGTACGATTATGTGGCCGTGTGAGCATATTCCCGATAGAAAGAGAGAGAAAAGTCTAATTTATTATTATGAGCATTTACAACAATGCATATTTTGTTGTTTATGAACCATAGGTTATAACGTTGCATGCAGAAAATAGACAGGACGTTTGTTAGAAAAGTGAGTCACATGAACGGGGGCAATTGTGAAACAGAATATAATTGATTTCACTCCATTGATATCCACCTTGACTAACACTGTCTAGGAAATGCTTCCGGACCCATTTACCATCAAATCAGCAGTCACTGATTCATCTGCGCCTAGTATGCATCAACCTTTTGCTTCGCTCACTTGTGTTTGTGGTCTTTTCCGATGGCTCCATCCTTCTAGTCGCTACAACTCACTTTTCATCCTTTTCTTTTTTTGTTCTTAGACAAGTCGAGAGTTACCGATGATAGATATTTTTCTATTGGACGTAAATATACAGACAATTATTTTTTGTTGTGACATGTCGTTTATTCGGCGATAACCGAAGTCTATTCACTACGACACCAATTAAAAACCCACGAAAAATACATCCAAAAAAATATTCGTAGACTAAAAAAACAGTAATAAATCTCATATATAGGCGTGTTACGAAACATTATTCTTTTTTCACTGAACCACCTCCTAGGAGGTCACTTTTCATCCTTTTCATACATCTACTTTTCTGGCTAAGCAATGTGACTCTTCCTAGTCTGGATTTCCCCCCCCCCCCCTATATACACACCTTGCAAATTGACGAAAAAAGTAGATAAACTAACAACATTTTCCATTGAAATAAATGAAGAATTTAGAACCAAAAAAAAAATCTAATGGCAACATTTCCTTTTTGTCTATTCTATTTCACCATACAACATTTTTTTTTCACAATTATATTTGCGTTTGTGACATTATTTACTCAATTACCAATCAACAAACCAAATTCTGACGATTTGTCTTTCACTGGGCTTCTGTTCACATATTAATTAATCTATCTTAATTGTGGGCAATTTCGATATAAACAGGTAAAAGACAAACAAAGAAGATTTGTTTTATAATTTATTTCCGCCAAAAAGAAATATATTTGTTTTATAAAAGCAGCCCCTGCGATTCACGCCATACATCAAATGTTACACTTTCTTGTGTTGTTTGCGACTGTAGAGCATTTGCTCCACAAGTTTCATATTCATTAACTGAATGATTGTGCTGGCCTTTATATAAATCTCATCATTACCGTCTTTCTCAGATATATATGTACTCCAAAACAAAATGGACCCAAGTTTTCATTATTGTATGGTTATAATAATTATGGACCTTATACTGTTTTTTTCTTCTGTTATCAAGAATCAAATCTTCATTTTTCAGCGTTAGATGTTAGGTATGTATTAATTATAAAATTGATAACACATTCTTCGACCACTTGAATTACTTTGAAAAAGCCTAATTTCGAATTGTTCGGTAGAACTTTTTAAGTTGTTCATGCAACACGTTTTTGGTAGTTTTTTAGTAATCATCTAATGATCGAGGTTATATGTATGTTATTTCCATTTCAACCTCCTAATTCGGGTATATGTGATCATAACGTCAAAGGTAAAATAGAAAAGATCATCACGTCAAATCAATCTTGTTAGGTATCCCTATTTAATAATTAAATCCACATAGCAAATGATCTATGACGATCGATCTTTGAATTTTCTTCCTTCGGGTTCCCAACGTGATGTGTAAATCCGTTTACTCCTTGTCTTTGTTTATAAAAAAAGAAAAGAAGAAATCATTCCTACCCACCTCACCAACCCAAGTTGTATAATTTTTAAATAGTTCAAAGAAAATACTTTAAACATTTCATTTATTGAGTGATCTTTAATCTCCTGTTCTTTTTGTTTGTCTCTTTTAGAATCTATCTATTTTGGGTTGTTGATTTTTATCCCCTACAATTGCTGCTTCAAGGAAAGAATATATCAGCTGGAAAATAATAACTATTTTAGTTTTAAATATATATCATTTTTGAATGCCCTTTATTTTTCTTTCTTTTACAAAAGTAAAGAAAAAAGGAGTATGATCATTTAATTATTTGTTTTCACTTTCGATCGTGGGGAATATATGCTGCATCTTATACCTTCTTTTGCCTTTCAGAAGGAACATGGTACAGAGGTTTCTGACCTTTATGGCTTTATTATGAGATCCAAGTCCAACTATTGCCACTTTTCTAACAGCCAGGCTCGCTAATTTAAATATGCTATTCCTTAATTATCTTTGGAATGATACCTTCCAGGGTTAACAAGAAAAGAAGATTATCAACACTCCATAAAACTAACTCAACATTTTGAAGATCAAGCCAGAAATGCAACTTCGTCTTAATTGTAAAACTTATCATTAAAATTTTTGTCACCACAACTAGGTGGGCCTTCAATGACAATATAAAAAAATCAATGCAAACAATGGCACCTAATTAGTCAAGCTATGATACAAAGGAGCATATTTGGTATATTACATACTCAGTATATTATAATTGTCAAAAAAATATGTCAATCTTTTTATTTTTTACTATGTAACCTATCAATTTGTTTCTACTATCTACCACTTAATTTACTAAAATTAAACGCTTCATTAGTTCTTTATATTGACAATGACATTAATAACCATATTAATATGTAGGACCAGTTACATTACATGCTATATAAAAAAAAAGTCATTATTATATTTTAACTAATTAATTATAATGATAAGTAGAATATATATGATTATGGTTATTTTTTTTATAAATACTAGTTCCTGAGCATTATTCAGCAAAATCTATTTATATACCGCTTTCTTATGTCATAATAATAGAAATTAATTACTTTTCATGTGAATTAAGAAATAGTAGTTTTAGTGGTTAAACTCATTTAATTTTATAAATTTTTTTATTTATATTATTTGAGTGAATATGTTGGTAATTGATAAATTAATTAAAAAAGAGATTAAATAAAAATAATATTATAATTTTACTAATAATAAATATAATTAAAAATATCTATATTTCGGTTTTGGGTATGTTTATTGTTATGAGAAATAGCAAGTATATAATAACTAAACTATTTGGACAATGCACTCAGCTCTCCTCTATAATCGCCACGTGGATGAATTCAACTTCAATTGTACTCTTTCTTCCACATTCATTGATTATAGTTTCACTGTATTTATAACTTGTTTGATTCAACTTATTAAAAAATTAATTTTTAAAAAATTAATTTTTAAAAAATTATTCTATTCATTTTATATTAATCAGTAAATTTATTTTTTTATATAAATTTAAAAAATTAGTTAAAATTATTAATTTTAATAGAAATTTTAAAAATATCATTATAATTATCTAATGAGTAGTTAATATTACAATTTATTATCCATTTAAGTATGAGTAATTTAGTACAGTGTGATATAACTATTAGTATTGAAAAGGAAAGAAACATATAATTTGAGACAAATTAAAAATAAAAGATGATCTATCTTTATGGGACAGAGTGAGTATTTCTTTAAAAATATTTTTTCAGAAAATAACTTACAAATGTATTTTATTATTATTTTAAATTTTTGAAAAGTATAACTTATTATATTTGGTTAAAAATTGTAATTTTTAAGAATTTGGTTGAAAAAAATCATTAATATCCTTATTATTATTAGATTTAAATTAATCATAAGAAAAAATTAAGAAAAATTATTTTATAAAATATATCACACATGAGAAATAAAACTATAGTTAATATTTATATAATAAAGACTATTTTTTTATAAAAATTGATAAAAATAATTATAAAAATTAAAAAAAAATATTTTTTGTAACTTTTATAAAAATTGATCAATATAAAATAATCAAAATTTTATTTGCAAAATGATTAATAAATTTTAATAATAAATAGAAATTTGTAAGTAAAAAATATTTTGAAGATATATTTGTAAATTTATATCATTGGCCTAAGAAAGTTGAATTTTCTGACACCCCCTTAGGAAGTGAGAAGTCAAATAGCTAACTTATTAGGAAGTTTAATTTTCTTTATTCAACAAAACAAAAAAAATTCTTCAATTTTCCAGAAAGTTGTATTTTTTTCTCCAACTTACCTCCAACCAAGCAAGTCCTTAATCTTAGTACTTTGTAACTTCATTTAAACGTTTTCTTTTGATGCAGCTAATTCGTATATTAATCATTCATTTGAAAGTCGCCCGCTTGCTTCCAAATTGTAATTCATATCTTTAAAATTTGTTAAAGTAGTCCTATATTTCTCATTACGTTGAATATATTCATCCAAACAATCACATTTTTATCAGAATCATAATTTTTAATATTGTGTTCTTTTTACCATTTTACATAAAAAAATGATAATTTATAATTTATAATAATTGGTGCAACCACGCGAATTAACACGGGTCAAGCTTATGGCATCCAAGGCTCGGTTAAGTTGGCCCAATTCTTCCTATTCTCTCTAGAGTTGAGTAGAATAATGTAGAGAATGGTAAAAAATTTGTACATACACACAATATGCTAGAGTAGTGTAGAGAATTCTAGAAGTAAAAGATTCTAGACATTTTTTATGGGAAGTGTATATATATCCCTTGAGGGCTATCATTTGTAAGTAATTTCAAGAGTTTGAGAGAATAAAGTATTCATTGCCTAAGAGTTCTTTTGTGTGGATTCTCTTTTTTACCTCTCTTGAGTTATTGATCAAGTGTGATTAGAGTGTGCAAGGCTGACTTGAGAGCGAGTGGACAATCAAGTGCCGAACATGAGTTGGTAAAAGTCCAAGCCGTTACAAAATGCACGGGTAGAAGACTAGTATTGAGAAATATGTAAAGCAAATTTTCTTGGGAGCAAAATAGGTAATTTTTCTGACAACGTGTTACTGTTTTATTTCTTAAAAAATTAGAAGTTTTTTTTGGCACTTTTTTGTTAATTAAAAAAATCTGAAAATATGAATATGCATTTAAATTGTCAGCCGCCTAGGCCCCAGGTACGTACGTAGTCCATATGCATGTTAATGTGCTTTGCATTTTTCTCATCTAATCTTCAAACCTACTTCAGGAGATTATGGATATGATATAGCGTACATTAGTTAAGTTTGGATTACCATTAATCTACTTTTGACCTTGACTCAATCCCACATAATTAAGATGCAATTGACCTTTTTAACCAAAATTATTTTCTGCTAAGACAGGGGTAGGTTAGTTGATAAACAACAACACTTAATTAGATTGTGAGGCCTTGGTTCGAGTCATAACATGAACGAGATAAAAGATTTTTAAATTAACCATAATGAGTCTTTTCTTTTGTGAGGTTCATGATTTATAAAAACAAATAGAATTATTTCTTTTTTAATAATTAAGAACCATCATGTGTGTGAGTAACTCAACCTAATTAATTACACAGGAATCCATAACCCACACTTCGTAAGGAAATAGGACTAAAATTAAACACACCACACTCAAGTAGCAGATTTAGAAACCTGATGGAAGAATATTATCATTAACTTTTGCAAAATTTTGAACTTGAGTCCAGAGAATATTATTATACATTGAAAAATATAATAAAAAAGAGGAAACTTTAGGGCTTCTCCATTATATTGTTAAAAAGGAAGTTATATTTAGAAAATGCATGTGACACACATTTGGCCTTTATTATGTTCACTAATTCTGAATTGCCAATTTCTGGGTTTCAAATATTTTGAGATGAAAAGATTAATAACAATATGCTTGAATTGCATGGTGTTAAGTCAACTGCTAACGTCATGAATTAAAGCAAACACACTAACGTTGGTGCTTTGCTTCACCAATTCATAGTACTTGGTATGGATTGGAGATTGGGCAGGCACGTGCATAATTGGAATTTCGGTTTCTATATATCAACTTTGAGCCATATAATAATGACATTAATTGGTGATTTTGGCCAAAATTCCTTGTGTAAAACGCTATCTCTAGTTAATCCTTATCTCCGCAGATATGATTTGAATTATATCCAAATGTAGGGACCGAGTTAGAAATTTGATCAAAGTTCCACGGTTGTAATTTTATATGACAAAAAAATATTCAGATTTAACTTATAGGCGTGTAGTCTTTTTCTATTTTTTCAGAAATTTCGGTGGCGAAGAGATGTCCTATTTCAGAAGTAGAACAAACGTAATTAAAATCCAATTAGATTTGTATATACAGAATTTTGTTCGGAAAAATTCTTAACTAAATTTAGTACATGTCTCTATATATGCATCAAGCAAATTAGTAATTGATATAAAGGATTTATAAACCATGTCCTCAGATATATATTAGAGAGACACATAGGACCACTGATATATATATATTAATTATTTATTTGTTTGGTATATGTGTAAGAACATACATCAAATTTAACTAAAATTAGCTTACAAGTAAAAGCTTTTAGATTGCAATTGTTTCAGCCAAGTCGTACTTGGCATTAATAACTTATGGTTTACTGGTGTGTTTTGTAAACCTGATCTAAGCTTGTAGTTACTGTACGTATGTAAGATAAAAACATTCTGTATGGGATTAATTTCTTCATGGCCTCAATGATGATGCTATGGTGACGAGACTCAATTCCCGTCGAGTTTAGCCATTATTCTTCAAATATTTCGTAAACTCAGTGGATATATGCTACCTTAAGTCACCCTCTCTCCTTTTTTTTTTTATTAAAAAAAAGGGATATAGGAGGAGCATGTGACGCGAGGTAGGATAATGGACAAAAGTTGATATTTGTTCAGGAATATGTTGTGAGCTCAACGACGAAATAGGGAAGACATTTACGCAGATTTGGGACCGGGGTTTTTGCCCTCACGAACTTTCTTAAGAAATTTATTCCGTTTGAACATATATACCACCGGCGGTCGGTGGATAAAAAAGGGCAATTCAATGAATTGGAGGGGGAAAGAAAGAAATACTTGTGTCAATTAATGCAAGCTTTATTGCTTTAACGACTTGTCTTTGTTTATACCGTTTTGTTATGAACTATAAGTTTGCGCCAAAACGAGCTAAAGGACTAAGAGAGGAAATAAAATATTGATCAATTTGAGCGCCCAAAAAAATCATAATATTAGAATGATATAACTTTGGTCGGGTAAAAGACATAGATGCACTCGCACATCGATCTTTGAGTTGACCAACCCGTGTAAAGTAATCAGGGAATAAGATGCGCATAATCTCACTTAGTATGGTATACAATATTAATATTTATATTATAATATATGATATGATATTATCTGCAAGGTTGTTAAGGATGGAATCAAAATACAGCAAAGTTTGTTAGACCATAAAACTATACCCCGCAAGCCTGTCATTAAGAAAAAGAAGATCAAACTATATTAAATTTTCTGACAATCTAGGATGGACAACATGCAAATACCATATACCAATCTCATGCAGAAAACAACTGTATATTAAAACACTTCATCAACAACGGATTAGGTAGTCCAAGTAATAAGAACACCTTCTTATTAACGCTAAGTGCAGAATTCAAACTATATAACATGTAAGTGTGTGTGTTTAAGAGTCCTTTGTATTGGGTTGAGACTGTAACAAAAAAAACCACTTCATCATAATCTAAATCGGCAGATAACCAAGCATCGACTTGAATGTCAAATTTTACGTTAAAAAGATAATTCCAAAAGAAATTATAAACAGCATAAAGTTAATTTCACGGTATATGGTCCCTTAATTCACATGTTAGCAAAGAGATAAAGACCCAATTTCTTTTCGTGACCCCACCAACAGCTGTATAGTTGTGACAGTATTAAATGAGTCTTCTCATCTGAAAGCACAAGTCTTTGCCGAGTCAATAGATTACACAGATGGATTTCCATGTAAACAGATTAAAAAGAAAGGAAATTCATAGAACAAATTTTCCCATGTTTCCGTCTATATATACTCCATTTATTCTATTCCCTTTTAGTCACTTGGTTGCATTTACACCACCACCTTAATACTCCAAGAATCTTGTGTTATTCCCTCCTTGTGGAGCTCTAATTTTACGGGGTTGCTCTGCCTTGCCTCAAAAATGTTTCAGAAAGCAATGGAGACGTTCTGTGCAAAACCCAAAATCAAAGAGAAAGGCAAAGTGAACATGAAGAGGAAGATTGTTGGGAAAGTGATGCTAATGAAGAAGAATGTTCTGGACTTCACTGACATGAAAGTTTCCCTGCTTGATCGAGTTCATGAGTTGCTCGGCAAAGGTGTTTCTATACAGCTTATCAGTGCCTCTACCCATCATCATGATCCAGGTCACCATTTTCCCCTTCCCCACCTCCACATTTTTTATTCACAAAATATAAACAATTAACAGGATGGTTAGTGAAGCTTCTAAGATTGTGGAAAATGACTCTTATACCCATCAATAGGCAACAATACAAAACAAGACACAAATATACGAATTTTTACATTTGTTAACTGGAAGCAGTATGCTATGTCCTTGTTTATTTCCCTTCAAATTTACACAATACATGATCTTTTTTGCTTTATATTGCTAACTTGGTCTACAGCAATAGATAGACAAGTCATTTCGGTGAAGCTGACACTTGAAGTTGATGTTGTTTGTGTGATTTAGCAAATGGTCTTGGAGGGAAGCTTGGGAAAGTTGCATACTTGGAGAAATGGGTTACAACAATTACCTCATTAACAGCTGGAGAGACACTGTTTACTATTAATTTTGACTGGGATGAGAGTATGGGAGTTCCTGGGGCATTCATAATCAAGAACAATCACCACAGTCAGTTTTTTCTTAAAACAGTTACTCTACAAGATGTTCCTGGGCATGGCCGGGTACATTTTGTCTGCAATTCCTGGGTTTATCCTGCACATT
>CAODLS013815833.1:0-16653 GCA_948243855.1 Flueggea neowawraea
AGAAGGAGGAGGAGGAGGAGGAGGAGGAGGAGGAGGAAGAGGAGGAGGAGGAGGAAGAGGAGGAGGAGAAGAAGAAGAAGAAGAAGAAGAAGAAGAAGAAGAAGAAGAAGAAGAAGAAGAAGAAGAAGAAGAAGAAGAAGAAGAAGAAGAAGAAGAAGAAGAAGAAGAAGAAGAAGAAGAAGAAAGAGAAAGAGAAGAAGAAGAAGAAGAAGAAGAAGAAAGAGAAAGAGAAGAAGAAGAAAAAGAAGAAGAAGAAGAAGAAGAAGAAGGAGAAGGAGAATGAGGAGGAGGAGAAGGAGAAGAAAAAGAAGAAAAAGAAGAAGGAGAAGGAGAAAAAGAAGAAGAAGAAGGAGAAGGAGAAAAAGAAGAAAGAGAAGGAGAAAAAGAAGAAAAAAGAGAAGAAGAAAAAGGAGAAGGAGAAGAAGGAGAAGAAGAAAAAGAATGAGAAAAAGGAGAAAGAGAAAAAGAAGGAGAAAGAGAAGAAAAAGAAGGAGAATGAGAAAAAGAAGAAGAAGAAGAAGAAAAAGAAGAAGAAGAAGAGAGGAAAAAGACGAAGAAGAAGAAAAGGAAGAAGAAGAGGAAGGAGAAAAGAAAGAGGAAGAGGAAAAAAAAGGAACAAGAAGAAGAAGAAGAAGAAGAAGAAGAAGAAGAAGAAGAAGAAGAAGAAAAAGAAGAAGAAGAAGAAGAGCAACACAAAAGAAAGTAAATTGTTGGGCAACCTTGTTTTGTTATGCATAAACATGTGATTATTTTGGTTTGCATTAACTCTATACGTTTATGTTAGTGGCAAGTATCACTTGATTTTATTTTTTTTCTCTCACAACTTATTAAACCCTTATTTTAGCCTTACAAGCCAATGTAGAGCCCTTTTTCACCGATGGTTTGGCTTGAATTTTATAGTGGTTATGATTTGAATTTGTACCAAATTTTGGAAAGACTTACTGTGAATTGATATAAACAAAACACTTACACCTAAACATTTTGAGAGATAAAGTATAACTTGTGAGGGTGTGAATTTGACTATCCTTTTTAGGGGCATTACTAGTATGGAGATGATCTTTTAAGATTGTCGGCTAACTTGGAGTTAGTTGTGTTTTCTCTTGAATATTCAATACATGTCGATTTGGGTATTACACTATGTGAAGGTAATAAGGGTAATTGGGGTTTAAAGTTCTTGATTGTTTTAAGTTATTGAATGCTTGAGGACAAGCATTGTTTAAATGTGGGGAGATTTAATAGATTACATTTTAAGCATATTTTATGTTGCATTTGATGTTTGTTTTGCATTATAAATTATCGTTATTTGTATGTTTTTATATCTTGTTGGCTTCTTTGGTTGTTTAGGTGGATGGTTGGTATAAAGAAATGGAGCTATTTTGGTGCATTTTGGTTGCTAACGGCACTACGGCATGACCACGTCGTAGAAGGCGCAAAAACTGAGCTGACTTATTTGCATTGGGCCGTGTGTTGGGATTGTTGGGCCTCGGGATTTGAGCCTTCTACACAAAACTAAAGGCTTCTACCTGGTTTTTACTGCTGGAACAATACATTAACATTATTATTATTATTTTGGTAGCTATTTTATAAAAGAATTAGGTTTTAGATTAAGACACATATTAAAAACTATCTTATATTTGGCGACTCTCTCTTCTATTCACGCATGTTCTTGGGCAGACCGAATACTCAATTATTTTGGCTTTCTTCCTTTAGTATGTGTAACTAAACTCAACTCTATCTAAGGTATTTTTGAAGTTAAATCCGTTTAGGTTGTGAGACTATTGTTTTAATTGTTACTAAGCATTTCGAGTATTTATTCAACTTCTATGCCTGAGTTCTTTTATTATTTTCATGACTAGGCCAGTTGTGTGATTAATCGAATGATATATTGTTATTTAAGATTAACTGAGCGGTTCTCGTTAGTCTTAATCTAGGTAACCAATAACTTGAATGAATGTGGTTTGACAACTTTCAATATTATGGAATTAAATAATCTGATTTAAATAATTTACGGTGTTTTCAACTTCACTGACTAAGATAGGGGTCTCTTTAAGTCTTATTATTATCATTAGATTAAACCTTGTTAGGGCGTTCTAGGGGTTATCTAGTTGGTAAGGAAAGTAGTGTGTAGGGCGTCCTGGGACTATCGATTAAGTAAGAAGAGATTGGTTAATTGAGTGTCTCTGTCTATTCAAATGGTTGATATTGATTCTTAGTGTTTGTGATCAACCGATTGGATTGAACGTAGAAGTACCTTAACTAGGCTTTTCTCATTATTGAATTCCACTTATTTTTATTGCTGCAATTTATTATCTTTTTCATTGCGAACTTTAATTTCTGTTGGTTTACATTCTCGGTTTTGCTTACAAAATTCACACCTTTATTTTATTTTTGTGTTTCTGCAAGTAAACAATTCTACACTGATATCTGTGGTTTGATCTTGCTCACGGTTTTACTCATTTATTCATTCTGATCAGGTTAATATTATTTTGGTGAGTTTGACACTGTATTAGCAACAGAGATGGATGGCTTGATCTTCAAGAAAAAAATGCAGTAGAAGTAAATGCTTAGGGAGCAAACTAAATCATTGCAGGTTAAAACAAGGAAAGTTTCTAGAGGTGGTGGCAAAATTGTAATATTTCCTTAGAGACTAAAATGAATTTCAAAAGGCACAATTGCAGTAACATAGTCATAACTCCAATCACTAAAATCTTGGAACAAAGAAGGAAATCAATTTCCTCAAGAGGGAAGAAGAGCAATTCGCAGGAGAAATAAGTGGAATCAAAATCAATCTTCAAGGTTAACAAATGTGGCCAAACTAGCATTATAAAAAAGCAAGAGAAGCCACGGGATAGAGGACTTCAACTCAAAATCAAATCAACCCTGATACAACGTGAACCTTAAACTTTGCTTTCATTAACTTTAGCTATTGCTTTCAGTTTTATTAGTGTCCCCAGCTTTTAATTTTCAGATCTAGTGTCCTTAGTGGCTAAGCCGCTTCCAATTTTCATTGCATTCATTTATCATTTTCTTATCTTGTTATTGTTGCTAAAGAAGCAAAAAATCCAAAGTGAATGATTTATTCCCTTTGATCATTTCAAAATTGTTTGTTAAGAAGTTATATTCATTGAGTGCAAATCTTATCCAATTGCTATTAATTCTTGGTTTAAGAGAACCTTAAACTTCTTGACACACTCTAATAATCTTCATCTAAAGGGCAGCATTATCCTCTTAGTTTTCTCAAAGAAAATTAAGGGAACACTATAAAAATTATATATCAATTATAGTCTATCTCTAAACTTTTTTAATTTAGTTTAAGGACGGAGCCACCTTGAGACAAGTAGGGGTTCAAGCCCCTACTTTCTGACACCCCTCCTCCAAAAAAAATAAAAAACAAAATGTATGTTTTAGTCTTTGGACTTTTTTCTTCTCCATATTCCTTCTTTTGTATGAAATAGATCATTTGTAATTTATATATATTTATAATATTTAACGAATCACTTGTATAATAGATCAAAGCACTTCTATAAATTAATTTATACGCATAAATGCATGTTGGCAGAAAGAGTTTTATAAAATTAGTACAATTTTTTTTACTGAAAAAATTAGTGCAATTTAATATTCGAAGTTAGCATGGATTAACAAAAACTTCATCTCAATGTTTTTTTCGAGCACTTCTCTGTATCCACTTGTTATGATAATTCTACATTTTGAATGTTAAGATTTATATCTAATTAAGGAAATTAATTGTTTCAAATTAATCAAATCATAAAGACTTTTCTAAAGAAGAGATGTGTATTCAATGTTCAATACCAATTTTTCTGCACTTAAGATGCCAAAGAGAATTTTTCTTCTTAAATATCTTAATAATATACTAGGTGTCTATAGTTCTTATCTAATATTTCCAAGAATATGCAAGAGACTCTAAATTCAAATTAATTTTGTTAGAAATTGTTGGGATAACTCTCCAAATCTCATATTAACTAGGAGAGAGATTTCTAAAGATGTGTATCAGTGTATCCCACATCATTTAGGGCTTTAGGCGTAGGATGGGCAAAGGGTGCCTATAAATTAGACATTGAGCTTTAATTATTTTGTATTACAAATCCTAGGCTAATTTAATTGAGTGGATATAATTTGGACTTTGGGTTTATGAAAGTGAGAAGGTTTTAATAAATTTTATCCGTCCAAAATTTGTAATATTTTTTTTAGTACATCGGGACCTCCTAGAGAAGGAAACTCATTATACCCTAATCCCACCCCACCCATGAGCTAAAATTCATGACCTAATTCACAGTACCATTACCACCAAGGCAAGCATTTGACTCCATTGTAATACTTATTTTAGTAGAGTAGTGGACATACGTATATTAAGAGACCGAACCATGTTAAACATTTCTTATGTTATCTTCTCTTTTCTCTATCATTTATTTTCTTGTGTGGGTGATTGAGTGTTTGGGCCTTAACAAGTGACATCAGAGATGAAGGCTCAGTTCCATGGAGGGGAATATGGGAAAGCAAAAGCAGAATGGTGGAGAATATGTCGAGAACGACATTGAAGTACAAGGTTCCATTATTCAATGGAAACATAATTTCACATTGTGGTAGAGCATGATTCATGTAATACCTCGCCCGTTCTGACTAGGTTCTCTATAGCTTTCTGTTCAATTTTGATCCAACCCCTTAGTGTTAAAGATTTTTTTTAGGTGTTTGAAGATGTTTAATGATGTTATTTTTGTAAGGTTAGGTGTTGCTAAACCTCGAGAATGATCTAACGCAAGTGCAGAAGCGAGAAACATCGAGTGTGGAAGCTAAAGACCAGATAATGTACGTTAGTGTTGAGGAAGACATACCTTATCTAGGTTTGGGGAAAATGATGATCAACGTATGTTGGTCCTTGAGTGACGTACGTTATTGTGGCACAACGTACGTTGTAGGTTGTGTAACATACGTTATACTGCAATATTTCAGAATAGAAGATTCTGGATTACGTTTGACCAATATAACGTACGTTAAGGTTGGGATAACGTACGTTATAAGAACAATAATCTATGTTGGTGATAGGCACATTAAATACCCCTCACCGACCCCAACTCAGCCATAACTCAATTTTTCACTCTTTCTCATTTCAGATTCGTTCCTCTCTCCATTCTATTGCCTTTCCTTATTTCCATTCCATCTCTTGAGGTAAGATCAAGCTTATTTTACAATTCTTTCTTCATTTTATGCATTGAATCATGTTGTGAATTGTTGGAAGTATGGGTGATGGTTTTGCAAAGATGAACAAATCTGTTGCAATATAAGTTAGATCTTGTTTGTTTATGATGGATTAAGGCTATAGGAACATAGATTAAGCTTGGGTTTGAAGGATTTGATGTTGCTTTGAATGAGCAAGGGTTAGGTTTGGATTTTTGAGAAATTATGAGGATTTATTGTTATTTTGATGAAATTGTTGATAGATTAGTGTTTTTGAGATTGATTAGAGACAATATGGGTGGCTTAGAATGTCGGGTTTGGATCGATTCAAGTTTTAGGATGTTTTGGGTGATTTTCTGCCGAAGGGACCAAAAGCATAACTTTGAATGTTTGAGGTCTATATTATGATTCTGAATAATTGGAGGACATAATTTTTGAAAGGTTTGGGGATTAATCTGTAATTTTTCACGACCTTGGGACTAAAGAGTAATTTTATGAAAGTTGAGGGACTGAATGATAATTTTACAAAATGTTTTATTTTCAAGACAAGAGTGTTAGATTTTCAATAGAAATAGGTTTTTCGACGTCGTGCGAGGGTTTGCATCTATATTTGCATTGCATTCATTATGCATCACCACAGTATCAGTACCACATTTTTTACTTTATCTACTATATATCTGTTTCAGCTTCATGTTTGTGCTAGTGTGACTAGTCGCTTATTAGCGGAGTGTGACCATTTTGCTTGGACATCTAGGTGAGTGAGATGACAGTTTCAAACACATACACTGTGTCTTCTAAACTTATATGTTTTGCTATGTTTGACCTGTATCCGAGTCTAATTAATCAATGGTTTCGTAATTATTAAAATCTGATTATGTGAAATCTCTGGAATAAAAATATGTTTTTTTTCTTCTGAAAAGCTATTATATAGATATATTTTTGGATTTCTACCATCTGATATGCATGACTATCTATTGTGCTATTTATTCTGATATTATATATTTTGGATACGGACACATAGCTACGAGATAACGTAGTCTTTGATATACACCTTCTCTGTCAAGGTCATAGTTACCAAGATAATATGGTGATCGTGTGTCATGCTAGACACACGTACTGTGATTCTATCAGGTGGCAGAGACCACACCTCTGATATCTATATGATATTGTCTGCTTCTGGTCCCTATCCTACTATCTGTTATTTATATATATCTGATTTATTTTATCTGTTTGACTACATGTTGTCTACTTTGTATGAGAATGTTTTCAAAATGGATTTCTGAACTACTATATATATGTGTACGAGTATATAATACTAATATCTGATTATATACGTGCATGTGGTGTTTTCTAAAAACGCTTTCAAAACAATTTGTGTGAGCACTGGAGGCAATCTGGAGTGTCATTTCCTCACTGAGTTTTACTAACCCTCTCCTAACATTTTCAGGTGATTTTGACTTCAGCAATCGTCCGACATCCTGATATTCAGTGAGGCATCATTTACTTTAGTTAGTTGATGCCCTTTTGGTCTAGCTCTTTTTGTTTTTGCTTAGAGCTCCACACGGAATGCTAGTGGGTTACTAGGTATTTTGACATTTTGGATATTTGTATTTATTTACTAACTTCTACTACTATTCTAATTAATTGATATATTATTTATAAAATATATGTTTTGCTTATTTATATTTATTAAATGGTTAATAATGTTTTAATAAATGAATGAAATGAGTAGAATGTCTAATTCTCCGAGACTTGTCGTTATGAGCTGAGCTTACGATTCGATTCGCCTTATACCCAGTCCAGTAACGAGTCATGATAATCCAAGACTACTTAGTGCAGCAGGTATTGACATCACATTATAGAATGAGAAGTCTAGCAACATGAAAGATGGAGACTAGAGTGTCATCGAGGGGAAGGTTGTCAGCAATATTATGTTAGCACTTACTCTCCAAATTAAAATTAGAAAAATTAATTTTAGAGTTCCTGAAATTTGCCTTAATTATTATGTCAGTCCTCTTTTTTTAAAAAAAAAAACAAGTTCGTCTTTCATGTATGTTTTTAGCTGAAGGAGTTAACAATAATACAAATTTACGAAATATCCTTCCTTAAATCCCAAAACTATAGCCATTCCTCTCAAATTTTCTCTCTCCATCTCTCGAAACACTCTCTTTCTCTCCAACCTGATTGCTCTTTCATCGAAATCACTCAATCGTGTCGCCCAAACCCTAAAGCCCAGTTCTTTCTTCCACCTCATTTTTGTATTGGCCACAGTCATCGCCAACAGTTCTTCATCGCGATTGAAGCAAAAGCAGGTAGATATGGTTCTGGGCTCTACACTACTACCTTATTTGGTTGCCGAGAAAATGATTCTCCAAAATCTGGTTATGGGTTCTACAGTAGATCGAGATAAAGTGAAGAGATAAGAAAGTCTGTTGAAGATATGAAGTTATGTTGGGGGTTTAGTTAGTTTGACCGAATCCAAGCGAGTAGATGAGGATTGGAAATGATGTTCTTTTTTTTTTGTTAAAACTATTTAGTGGGTTTGTAACTGGATGTGGTGGGTTCAGGCTTGGTGGGTGGTGTGGGTGGTGACAGGTGTTGCTGGTGATTGGGATGTGACAGTGGTGTTGGTGGTAACAAAACAAAGCACTGATTTTGTTTTTTTTTTGCAAGCTCTGAAATCAGAACACTTATGTTAATTAGACTTTGTTATTATGCTTTGTTTAATTGGGTCTGGGTTCCAATTTTCCTGACAAATTTGTTGTTCATGCAGTGATGGCCATGGTATGGTGTATGTGATGGTTGTGACGATGCAAGGTGGTTGAGAGTGGTGGTCATAGTGTGGTGGTTGGGACGGGTGATTGCTTGGCTTTTTCTGGTGATTCATTTTGGTTTTTCTTACTTGACAAAGTAATTACAATTGTTCAACCAAACCAATGTGTAGTCAAATTATTTATAGGACCTCCTTTAAAATAAAAATTGCAGTAGTGGTGAAGAAGAGATCCGAGGGTGGAGATAGTATACTTCTAAGCAACCAACCACTTTCAAATGGGAATTATTAGTAGCCGATAAGTATTATTTAGTATTGGGGTATAGAAGATGACTGGTTTTTAAAAATCCAGACTTTATCATGCTTTTTGTAAAGCTTTGTTTGGGTCTCTGTTTAAACACATCAGTGAAACGAAAGATGGAAAGCACAAAAATTGTGACAGTTTCTGGGTTCGTAACATGTCTTTGAGAATGAGATTGTTGTGATTAGCCTTTCTTGTCTGTATCTGTATATTCCTATAGGATGAATAATTCTGATGTAATAAAAGTTTTAGGATCACAAACATCTCTCATGGCTTAATGCTTCATCAGTGTTTGAAGTGACTTAGTTGGTGTTAACATTTCAAAGTGGTGAAGAAGTGGGGAAGTAGAAGAAATGTAGAAGAAAGGAAAAAAAGGAAAATTAGGGGTAATTTTGTCTTTAAAATCTCATTTTAAATGAACCATTCGACACGTTAGAAATTTTCTAACGGATAAATAATAGATCACTAATAAAAAAACTTAAATGAAACTCAGTTTTAAACCTTAAGGATGAGTTTGTAACATTTTAAAATACATAGGCTGACCTACTAATTAGAGCAAACCTCAGATACTCCAAAATTAATTACCCTTAAAATTAATGCGTTTGGAAAGACATCTCCTAAGTTTTGTGGGAAAATTTGGAGAGCACTAATGCATTAAAGTTGTAATATTCCGTTCATTCCGATTAGATTATTTGTAGCTTTTCGATCATTTTCAATCCGATCCTTTTGAGTTTAAGGTGTTGATTAAGTGTTGAGGATGTTCGATGATGGTTAACAGATGTATTTTTGAGGGTTTAGGTGTTGTGGAGCCCCGAGAATGATTCAGGACAAGTTTGGAAGCAAAAAACGTCAAGCAGGTGGACAGAAGGGTTGGCAATGTACGTTGGCCTTGTGTACAACACACGTTATCTAGACAGAGGGCAAGACGTACGTTGGAGGAAGCAAGATGTACGTAATCTAGGCATTGGATGATCAACGCGTTGGATAACGTGTAGGAAAAATGCAGCATAATTTTTAAAAATTTTACACATTACCAATTGTCAAGATCCATGCAAACAATCGATACATACAACAAATGAGTTACGAATGTTTACCTCATAAAAGTTTGAATAACTGTGAAGAACATGACTGACTCACTAACTTTTTGATCCTTTTGTGTTCGGCCAGCCACTCCACAACACCAAAAGTATGGTGTCTCTATCAGTATCCATACCACATTGGTCCACAATCACGGCTAAGAGTTTGCTGCTCAGGACTGGGTTCAAATCGGTGCATTATGAACACTTTTATAGAGTTATGTGTTTAGAGCTTTTAGCAAGAAGAAGGACATCAAAGGTAGCAACCTTTTCCTCACCCTATGCATGATTTAGGCTGCCAAAAATTTACTTTAAACACCCTAAAATACCCTAGTCCATATGGGGTTAGGGTTTGTTAAACACCTCCTACAATATCTCTATGATTCTAACCCACATCAAGTGAGATATCTTCCTATATTGTTGGAAGATATTCCAAATCTTTTTGGAACTGATTATGGACGACCACAACATTTTTATTGGCAACAAATTAAACTCATTCTTACACTAGGAATGAGCTTAATTAACCCTAATTAACTTGGACTTAATGAGCTTTAGGTTTCTATCCATTAAACAAGCACAAACACAATATCTGCAAGCCCGTTGCAACATATATCCAAGTCCAACAAGGATTTGTATTTTATTTAATTATCCGATAATTAAATAAACATGGAGAATGCTTATCCAATAAACTTCTAATGCCGACAATAGTTGACTATGGACATTTAGATATAGTGTTCAAGTACTGATGTGTTCCCACTAGCCATGACACATAAGGTGTGAACCTAGTATATCATGGGCATTGTTTCATTGATCGAATCACACCAACCAAAATGATTCTCCTATCATATTAATTAGTGAAACAAAAACATGCCTTTTATATTTTGTTACTGTAGTTACTTATGTGGTGCCCTTAATGGTTGGCTCCTAGGGCACCTACACAAACATAACGTGCGTTGTTATTTGAAGACGTACGTTATATTATACATGACACACGTTAGCTTCTTCAAGACGTATGTTGAGGTGTGTTTCTTTGGATCTGAGACCTCTGTAAGCCATGTAACATACATTTTTCTTAAGGGATGTACGTTGTGCTTGTATAAAACGTATGTTGCCTTTGAAAATCATCGAAACGGTGCATTTTGATTTGTCCGTCTTTAAAACACCCAAACCCGACTCTTTCTCAGCCATTTTTCATTTTTCACCACTCAAACACACTCCAATCCATCTCTCAATGTCTTCCTTTGCCTCCCATCCATTCCTTTCATCAATTTGAGGTAAGATCTAATTCATAAACCATTTATTTCTTCATTTTGTTCATAAATCTAGAGTTTATGTTGGATGACAGTTTGAAGTGGGTTTCAGTTTTGGCTTGTTTTTGTCATAATGGGTGCATAAGATAGTTAGATTATGATTGTTTGAGGTTAATATTGCACGGATTTGAGTTGGGAATGGAGGATTTGATGTAGTTTTGAACGGGTTAGGGTTTTGATCCGAAAATTTAAGATTTAAGTTGATTTGGGTGGTTGGAAATGTCAGGTATCGATCGATATGGATTTTAGGTTTTTTGAAAGAATTTCTATCGTGAGGACTAAAACTAAAATTTTGCTAGGACATGGGTCTGATTTGAAATTTTGAGAGTTTAGAGATAATTTTGTAATTTCTAAGAGTTTGATGACTTATTTAGAAATTATGACTACTTGGAGGATTGTTTGGTAACTTGAGAATACTTTAAGGACTGATCTATAATTTTCTGAGATCTTGGGAACTAAATGATAATTTTGCAAAAGTTGAGGGACCAAACTATAATTTTATGAGACGTTCGATTTGCAAGACAATAGCGTAGATATTTGGTTGAAATAGGCTTTTCGTCAACATGAAGGGTTCATGTCTGCATTTGCACTAGCATGAACTTTGGTACCGCCACAATACCAGCATCATATATTTGATTCTGCTTTGATAACTGTTTCAGCTTCGTGTTCTGGTCAGCCAACCACTAGTTGTGCGTGACTGGGCTATTCAGTTTAGATATCCAGGTGAGTGGGATGACAGCTTCAGACAAATAGGCTGTGTCGTCCAAACCCTATACGTTTTTTATGCGTCTGGCTTATATCTAAAATTCGAACTAATTAAAGGATTGAAAATTCCTAAAGATCTGGCTTATGTGAATATCTTATATGGAAGATCTTTTTGAAATATATTATACTTTTCTATATTGAATATTCTGTTAACATTATATTTTCTCAGATATAATTAATTTGTTTGGGAATAAATACATTTTTTTTGAAATCAATAATCTATTTCGCACATCTATCTGCTTAGAATAATTTGATAAAGAAATCTGAAATTTTGTATATGGAACATTATGATTAATAACCTATACTTTGAATAATATATTATATGTATTATATAATATATTATGTAATAGTTTCTAAAATTTGTTATTTGCCTTATATATTGTATGTTACTTATTTGGCTAGTTAAATATTGGGATAATAAGAATCTAGCCTTTGATTTCTGTAATTGGAGTATTACATGTTATGTCAGTGGTGCATTCACTATTACCTGTCTAATTCTGAATTTCTAATTTCTACAATATTTATAATTTAATTATTCTGACTCGGAACACCTACGCTACGGGGTAAAAGTAGCATTTGGTATACCGTTGTGAAGGCCTAGTTACCAAGGTTGGTGATAACCCATGTATCCAACGCAAACACACGTGAGCTATTTTTCTAATGGCAGGAGTCCACTTATGATTTTGATTCTGATTCTGGTCCATTGTCAGACTATTTAGTGTTGATTGTAACCCTTCAACTTTCAGCATTCGGTGAGGTATTCTGAAGTTGCAGCCAATGCCCTTTTGTTCGGACCCAGTTTATCTGTTTTGTTAGTTACTCCACACCGGGATACTTGTGGATGCATGATTTAGTATACTTATTCAGCATTTAGTATAATTTTATTATTTAGAAATATTATTACTATGAAAATTTATGCGCTAAAGAAGTTTAGATTTCTATTTATTTATTAAATTTTAAAATGGTTTTAGAATTGTTTGTAATAAATTAGTTATAAGTTCTGTGTTCCGAGGCTTGTGCGAGATGTGTCGCGCTTTATTAGACGGTTTGCCTCGTACACCAGTCATGGTCCGATAACGGGTCGTGACAGTTGTTGACTAACCGGTTGTATCTAAAGATAGATCTATAGACACTAAAAATGGACGAGGAGGATAACATTTATGAACACATTAACAATTTTAATTAGTTAGCTCGCCAACTATTAAATTTGGGTGAGAAAATTGAGGAGAAAGAACAATCACTACTCTTGAGCATCATTACCTAAATCTTTCAAACCACTGGTGCAAACGATGTTAATAGGAAAAACACGATGCAGTTGAATTAAGTGATGATGGTCTTCAAGGAGAATGTGAGGATGATGAGGGAAGATAATAGTGGTCCTCAATTACTCATAGTTGTAAAGGATGGTGAAGAAGGAAGAAATCGTAGGAAGAAGGGTGATTATGGTGGAGGATCGCGATCTCGGCCAAGAGACATAAGTTTTGTTGAGTGTTTTTATTGCGAAGATACCGGTTACATGCAATCTCGTTGCTCATAGTTTAAGCACAACTTGAAGAGTTAGCAAGAAATGATGAAAGGTAAGCAGAAAGTTGGTGATTCCTCTATTAATGCGTTGATGGTTATGTTGATGTTTTATTGACTACTGTGAACGATCTTGTTCAAGATTATTCTAGTAGAATTTTGGATTCTGCTGCTAACATTCATATTTATAAAAATCAAGTATCTTTTGACATTTTGCCGACAAATAGAAATTTTAGCTACATATATGCAGGTTGAAATTCAAATTTGAAGATTAAAGGCATTGAAAGAGTTTGCCTGAAGTTCCATAATGATGTTGTCAAAACACTTCCTAAATGTGAAGTTTGTGCATGCCTAATGTTGGAGCCAACATAATTTCTGTGGGAAAATTGTGATCTTCGTGGGTACAAGTATATTGGTAATGGAGAGTTTTGCAAGGTGTACAAAGGTAACAATTTGGTATTACAAGGAAGGAAGAAATGAAAAAGTATTTACTACTTGGATGGATATTCCTTTAATGATAAAGGTAGCAGAACAATGAAGACAAAGACTGCAAAGAGAGTTAGGTTTTCTGAAACTATTGAGATATGTGAAGATTTAGATAAAGAGAAGATTTGTTGGGATAACTCGTCAAATCTCACATCGACTAGGAGAGAATTCTAAAGATGTGTATTCCACATTGCTTAGATGTAGGACGAGTACCCTAATAAATAGACATTAAACTTTAGTTGTTTTGCTGGAAAAAAAATTAGTTGTTTTGTATCACAAATTTCTAAACTAAGTTAATTGAGTGGGTGTAACTTAGGTTTTGAGTTTGTGAGTATGAGAGGATTTTAACAATTCTGTTTGTCCAAAAATTGTAATTTTTATTTTATTAGAGTCTTGGATGTGGGTCTATTGAGATATTGAACCACATTAAAGATTTATTGTGTTATCTTATCTTTTTTTTATTATTTATTTTTTTGTGCGGGTGATTGCGTGTTTGGACCCTAACAGAAATTATGAATTTTAAATTTAAGATTGATGTTATGAGTTATAAATTAATTAGTTGTTGACATTTTTATTTCTTAAAAATCAGCCCCTGCTTCTTGAAAAATCTTAGCTCCACCATTGATCTAGATCATAAGTAGTTGAGATGGAGCTAAAATAAAGTATACAAGGCACATGTGTGCTAATGTAACTTTTGTAGAAATGAGCTTAAATCACTTAGCGTTCCACTTGATCAAAATTTATTTGTATTCATTTTAATGTCTAAACAATTCAAGTTTAAAAAGACTTGATAAAAGTTTGTTTGTATTCATTTTAATATATAAACAACTCAAGTTTAAAAAGATTTTGAAGTTTGGCTTAAGCTATAGACAACTTATGAACAAACTAGTAACAAACTTAAATTAAAGTTGGAATAAGCCAACCTTGAGTTAAACTCAAATTAAAATCTACACAAGCTTATTACGAAAAGGTTCGAACTCGTTATATTAATTTTTGCACAATTTGTTCTCTAACATCCTTCAATAACGTAGGCAATAGCTTTCCAGCCTGAGTCGGTCCCCTTTGAGAGCTTCTTCTAGACGCATTCAAAGGACCACGATTGTCAGACCTGGGTGGATAAGAAGTCGCAGTGAGTAATCAATCCTCACATTTCAACTGGTTGATTCTATTTACTTCAATTCTTTTAATCCAATTTTTGTTCTGTACGAGCAACACAATAGCGGAATCGCAACTTATCTGTCTCCTACTATTTAAGACGAGCCACATCCATACTTTTATATATAGTGTAAATGTATAGAATCTTACAATTTTTTTTTCCTTTTCAGTCAATCGCAGTCATCTGGATTATGTTGTGGCTCCGTCCCTACTGCTCCAACCTCAACATCCTCTTCCGAGTTTGTCGTGATTGATTGTTTACTTTTTACCTTCATTCATATATTCTATCGATTGGCTTTTATAGCCTGGTAGAATTAAAATTGTCTTCGATATTTAATGTTTGAAAAAAAAATATTGGCTCGTATAAGCGTAACTAGTTTAGTTTCTTGTTATGGTAATGAAGTTATTTTTGTTATATTACTTGTATAACTTAATTGCTTCAGTGTATGCGTTGTGAATTTTGAACTCCTCTTCATTGTATCAATAAATTTATAATCTGGTAAAATTGGACTGGATGCTCAATTCAAAGTTTTGAATTCCAGTAGAGTTTTAAGAAAACAGCGTGCATGCGTGTGATTTGTTTTTCCGCATATATAAATTTGTATGCTCATTGGCCAAAAAAAATGTTGTATGCTCCAATTGTTTGTTGTGGTAATGAATTTCATTTAAACTTTCTCCGGCTGTATACGTTCTGAATTTGAACCTTGTGATAAAAATTAAGCTTTAACGTTTTGTTGGTTTGACGTATCTAGATTTAGTTGCTTGGTTTTTTCACTCTTTAAGTACAAGGGCAAAACAATATTTCACAAGGAGAGTATTTGTATTCATAATTATGTCCAGCAGAGATGTACCATTATCGATAACTCCAGACTCTCTTTTATTTAGAAAAAAAAATATAAGAGCAATATGGGTGAACTGAAATTTGACAAACAGAATTACACTTTGAGAAATCAACAATTAGTCATATATAACAATTTCAATTCACAAGGAGAAAGCATGGCTGATGTCACGACCTGTGTGAGAATCGAGGGAACTGAACCACTTTCCGCGACTCAAGCTAGCATGAATGAACTCAATAACAATTAAATTATATTTTTAAATATCAAATATCGAATGGATCTCATAGCTCCCTCATTTAGATTCATTGAACTTGTAAAATACAAAACCATCAAGAATTTTTTTTGTTTGTTCAATTACAATAAACATAGGAGTTTTGATATTTCTAGCATGGATTTATACTGGTTTCAGACACTATTTATATGGAGATTCTTGTAATTACTTTTATTTTTTACCGGTTTCGTAGCTTAAGTGAGCGACAATGGCTTTTTTAATCCACAGCTTTGCGAATTAATTGAACAAAATTATGATTTATCAAGAAAGAAAAACAAACTTGCAATAAACTTAAACTGAATTTAAAATAACTCTGATCTATGTTAAGGCAAAATTTAATCAAACTCGTAATGAACCTAATAATACTTGTTACTTTAAAACAACAAATTTAAAACATGAAATATAATCAAATCAAGTTATAACTCAAATGCAGGATATCTAAGACAGGTTACGATATTTCGCTAAATTATAAATCAACGCTACTTTACTCGACTGATGGGAATATAATTCAGAAAAGAATTCGCATGTTGCCCAAAGGCCGGACACATCACATTGAGCCTAAAAACATTCGACCCAATTGACCATCTGACCCCCAGCAATTTGTAACAGTTCGGAGCGGTCGTGATCACTTCGAAGAATCCCGGACCCGCTCGCTTTCTCCATATATAGCTTCTGCGTTCCTCTCAAGTTTCCTCTCGTTTCATCTCCAACCCAAGATCAAGTGATTCCAATTCCACGCTTTTCGAATTTCAGGGCTAATATTTTAATTATCATTGATATTTTTTATTTCAAACCCTAATTTCCGTTGTCGTTGTGAAATCAATCAATAGTTGGAATTTGATTAGAGATGGTGTCAGAGCTTATAAACGCCAATCCCATCGTCTACGAGAAGAAGGAGCGAAGGGTTCGAAAGGATCCCTCTGAGTTTCCTCCTGATGAATACGCCGTCGAGCCCATTGATAACCT
>CAODLS013816550.1:0-15473 GCA_948243855.1 Flueggea neowawraea
CCGCATGACACCCAAAATATGTAATCTCTTAAAACATGATCTTTAAAAAGATCATCATGACCAATACACGAGCACAAATGTTGAGAGTTGACATTTGTAGTATCGTTAAGTGAGAAAGCACGTTGGACAGAGAAGTAACCCACTCACACGGGTGTTTACCTTAGTTTTTCTAGTTCGTTGGGGGAAGAACTAAGATGAGACTGGTTTTGAACGTAGAAAGAGACTTAGAGTGCGTTCATAGTTAAGAGGTTGTCTTGCATTTTACAGTTATGAGTTCATTGTAAAAGGGCAAGAAAAAGTCGTACGAAAAAATACGTACGCCATAGGGATAAATTTCTATGTCGATCATTAAATTGATCAGATGTTAAATTGAGAGACTTTTAGCATATTCTGTTTTAAAGGCAGAAGCAATCATGTTACGGTGTGGATTAAGGTTAGATGACGAAATGAATCATAACCGAAAGTTCTGTTTAGTGTTGACATTGTTGTATAAATATGCGCTCCTCCAATGGAAGGAAAGAACATCACAACACATGATTATACCATGTGTGTTATATACACGACCATAGGGATGAAAAAGATTGTAAAACGGTCTTACTTTTCCTAGTGTGAGGCCCTGCCGTGAACATGTGATTCTCGGTAATACCTACTCTTAGAACTCTTAACACATTCAAGACGCGTAGTTGAGTTTGACTACTTTAGCTTGCCGTTAATGGTCATGATTGATTCGACTAAGCGTGACAAGCTGGGCAAGTAAACTTGGCTATGTGGATTGTCTGGTGTAAGAGGGGAAGTTTGTTTCTAGACGCATTTGCACTAGTCTCATAAGTTTGCTTAGCTAGCTCTCATGTGATCTATCACATGATATGTGAACTATGAGTAAAGTTTTCGTGAGATCGAGAAGTTCTAAAGCAGAGATTGTGTGGTTACGAACTAGGGGAAAAGACATATGTTCCAATAGATTGTGATGCTGTTGAATACACTATGATAGAATGGAGTTGTTCTGCAAGAGACATCTTCTGGCAGGATTGAGTAAGGAGTTGTTATATATCCCTTATAGGTGTATAGCAATTATGCTCTTATCGTATGCTGGTCGTGCTGTCTATTTGCCTGTATGTCGAAAAGATCGAGCATGGTTATATGAGTGCTAACCATGTTACATGATGATGTACCATGCCGTCATGTGTGAGTAGGGGATGTTAGAAAAAGCAGTCCGCCCATGACGGATGAACCGAACTCGGTCAGTCAAGGTGTGAACCGGGACGATGGACCGAGACAAATTGACGAGCCCAATTAAGATGGACCCAAAAGGCCTATGTACTAAGCCTATTGGGCCTAAAACCCATTTAATGGCTTATATATATGGAGGAAAGAATGATCATTCTTCTATTCTTTCCATCCCACTAAAACTTGAGAGGGAGGAAAGGAAGAAGAGAGCTCTTCTTCCACCATGCCACCGCTCTCTTTTCTCCACTCGCTCCTCATTCGTCGATGGTCCCTATCTGCGTGGCATCTAGGCTGCGAAACAGACTAGCACTCCCGTCGACAATCCGATTGTGGTTTGCTCGCGAGACCAACATAGTCTCAATCTTGACCTTTGTCTTCCGCTGCTGGTTAGGTTGAGCTTCCGCAGGAATCGAGGTAGGTAACTCAAACTTACTATTATATACTGTTTATTTGTTAAACCGGTAGCTAAATTCTTTCAATTACAAATCAAAAGTACAACGTAATTGGAAAAACAATGCCACATTAATTTAAATGATCCTTTGAACTAGAAAATTAATCACATAAATGCTCAATATTTTTAAATTTTTCATATTTATTATATTTTAACTATTATTTCTAAACAAAATAAATTATTAATTGACTCTAAAATAATTTTTTATCATATATGATCTAAAGCAATTTAATTCACTCTCTATATTTATTTTTTAATTATATATTTAATTTTCACTTTTTATGCAGTAATTAAATTAATAATTAAAAATATTTTTTAATTCAGCATAAATATAAATTAAAAATAGGAATACATTATTAATAAAATAGTAAAACAAAAATAATTAATTCAAATACAAAATTCTTTAAACACCAAATTGGGTGTTCCATTGTAGCAGAACACTAAATTGGGTGCATGGTTGGAATGAAAACTTGAACCAAAATGGCGCATGGTTGGAGATGGGGCTAGGGGTTGATGAACTCTTGAATTGGAAAGACGCATGGCAATAAAAGCAGAAGTGGTGAGAAGTAGGCAAGTAAGAGGGAGAAAGGGAGGCAAGAAAATCTGGGTATTCGTTAGTGCAGTTAAAAGATGTGGAGTAGAATAATCACATGGCATTTCATGCGGAAGCACGGGGTCTTCCCAGCCACGAGAATCAATTTACATATATCTCTCAAGATTTCTCGCTATGTCCGTACCCAAACTGTACAGTGACCGAATTCCGTACCAAGGTCCGCCCTTTATAGTACAAACCAAAACAGAAAAACACTATCCGACTCTGCATTCAAAATTGTCAGTCAAAAGTGCTGCTTGGTGCATGGCAAATCATTCAGAGTCTCGGTTGTTGTTTTTGGTCTCTTGACATAAACAGTGAGCTTCTTAGTGTTCATTGCTGATTTTATTACAGTAAACGTTCTTTGTTTGGTTGCCATATTCGATTAAAATGATGTTGTCTTGGTAACAGGAATCATGGATGGTGTTAATGAGTATTAATAGGTCCCATATCAGTGTATGCCTCTTCCTGTAAATAAAACGGAATAAAAAGATTGGATTGGAGGCGCCAACGGATCTTTTTGAGAGAACCCGAGAGACCGTACTTTTTCTACACCGCCACCAAAATTCACTACCCCGTCGGTTGTCTCTGCCAAATTTCTGCTTGAACTCGTCCAATCGATTGCAGCGGAGCTTCCACCCTCACTCCCAGGCATTCACGGTCCTGAAATGACACCCTAGCGTGTCTAACATCCCCGGCCCCGATCATCGCCAATGGACCACACCTTCGTCGATTGCAAAACCCTCGCTTGCCGAAACCTGGAGGATGCATCGGGAATTGCAGCCATTCGAGGGAGCATCGCGGAGAGGAGAGCTGCCAAATGTGGGTTCAATGCGGAGAGGATCAGTACGGCACGATTTCGTACCACCAGCCCCTTAGCTTCACCTGCCGCGGCGGCCGTTCGTTCGCCTTGTATTACTATTCCTCCTGGGATCAGCCCCACTGCTCTCCTTGATTCTCCCATTCTATTACCTAATTCTCAGGTGTACACAGTAAAGCTTCGATTTTTATCTTAATTTTGTATACTCTTATGTTTATTGTTGTGTGTGTTGGTGTGGTTTGAAGCAGCTTTCGCCCACGACTGGAACTTTTCCGCTAGGATTTCTTGACTTCGACAATTCAGTGCTGAATGCAGCGTCTATGTCTGTGGAATCATCCTTGAGACAAAGGCCTCATGCGAATTCTGATTTGTTGCTTGGATTTTCTTCCTGGGAGAATCAGGTGCTTTTGGCTTCAGTTTTGTGGACTTTGTGATTAGTTTATTGTTATTGATTTTAGATTCATCTGTGTTTGAATGCTAATGGAGGTTATGTTATGTTCAGGGGAATGGGAGTGATTTTCAGGATCCTGCGTCGGGGGAGCAGTCTATGGATTTTGAATTCCCGGTAGATTTTTGCAAGAAGGCTGACACAAAGAACTGCATTGAGGAGTTGGCAACTGATGCTAAAGTTGTCAATGCAATGGTCACAGACCCCAACCTCAGTGATGTACAAATGTCCTGTCCCAATGTGGCTAGTAATCGACCTCCTCTACCAAGCGAACAAGTCAATGGAGACAATACAGCGTCACATAATACTCTGGAAGAGCATAATGGGATGTTTCCTGCAACCGGAAGTGGAAGGACTGCTGAAGATGGATACAACTGGAGAAAGTACGGACAGAAACAGGTGAAAGGGAGTGAATATCCAAGGAGCTATTACAAGTGCACACATCCAAATTGTCTGGTAAAGAAGAAGATAGAGCGCTCCCATGACGGGCAAATAACAGAAATTATCTATAAGGGTGCTCATAATCACCCTAAGCCTCAGCCTAGTCGTCGTACACAACTTGGATCAAGTTCTTCACTTGATGAAATGCCGGAAACAGACGGAAGCAGTGGGATCAGTGCCAAAGTGGAAGGTGGATCAGCTTGGAAAGATATGGAGTCAGGAAGGGCAGATGGTCTCGAGAGGACCTCTTCTGCATCTGTGGTAACGGAGCTATCTGATCCACTATCAACCACCCAAGGCAAATCTGTGGGAACATTTGAATCTGCTGAGACTCCGGAGCTTTCTTCCACACTTGCTAGTTGTGACGATGATGAGGAGGAGGATCAGGCAACTCAGGGAAGTGTTTCACTTGGAGTTCATGCCAATGATGAGTCTGATTCAAAAAGAAGGTATGCATTTACTGTGGATTTTTTAGGTGGGAACAAGAAAAATTATGTTTTGATAAAATTTCCTTTATCAGGAAGATAGAGGGCTGTTATCTTGAAACCAATCTGGTAGCAAGGGCTGTTCGCAAACCAAGAGTCGTCGTGCAAATCGAGAGTGAAGTTGATATACTTGATGATGGGTACCGCTGGAGGAAGTATGGCCAAAAAGTTGTGAAGGGAAATCCAAATCCTAGGTATGAGTTTTTATGCGATTCTATGTGCTTATGTATACAGCATTCATATCTAGCAGGTTCATCCACTAAAAATCAGAACCAGTAAGCCTAAGTCTGAGATCATCAGTCTGCAGAGCAGGATACATTTTTCTATATGACTGTACTGTATGCTTCATTTCTAATTGTAATTGTCTAATATAGTGCACTCATAGGATCATTTTCCTTTCACAGGAGCTACTACAAATGCACGAGTGCAGGATGTTTAGTGCGGAAACAAGTGGAGAGATCCTCCCACGATTTGAAGTATGTGATTACAACTTATGAAGGGAACCACAATCATGAAGTTCCTGCAGCCCGAAACAGCACTAATGTAAATGCAAGCAATGTTAATTTAAACCACGTTACTACTAATCAACAGCCTCCTCTACTAGCCAGGAACACCACAGTACCGAAGTCTGAAATACAACTTCAAGATTTTATACCTGGATTTGATAGAAAATCAATGTTTCACAATGACTACTTTGGTACCAATTTTCCTGGAAATTTTACCAGTGACGTGAAGCTTGGAACTTCCTCCATTTATCCAATGAAATTTCCCTCCGTGCAGAGTACCATGCCGTATGGCTCCTTTGGATTCAATTCTAACTGCAGTGCGGGAAATCTCTCTGGTTCCATTTCCTCACTTGTTCCAGAGTTCCAAATTCCACTTCCAACGAGTCTTCACACTTCTCCAAGCCTTCCCTTGGCTGGTGCGGATTTCAGTAATAATGGCAATAAAGTTGGTCAAGTTCAGGCCTTTCTCCCGGAGCAGCCGTTGATCAGGCCTAAACAGGAGCAAAAGGACGATAGCAGTTATGACCATGGCATGTCTGGTGTTGATCACGTCAATGCATCTTCATATGCATCGTCGTTATATCACCATATCAGTTCCTAAAACATTTTGTTTGAAAAAAGTGTCGACACACAAAAGAATCCAAAAAAAGAACCAAGTAAATAGAAAAGAAAGAAACATAGACAGACAACGTGGATATCTCTGGCATATTTATTATTATTCTTTTCTTTTTTGCGATTTTTTTTTGCAGAAATCAGTAGTCAAGTATCTCAAGACTTTCGTATAGAAATACAGACAGACAACGTGGACATCTCTGGCATATTTATTATTATTCTTTTCTTTTTTCTTTGCAGAAGTCAGTAGTCAAGTATCTTAAGACTTTCTTACAGAAATG
Organism: Flueggea neowawraea; assembly: GCA_948243855.1. Taxonomy (NCBI): domain Eukaryota; kingdom Viridiplantae; phylum Streptophyta; class Magnoliopsida; order Malpighiales; family Phyllanthaceae; genus Flueggea; species Flueggea neowawraea. Next base: position 5,864 of record CAODLS013816550.1, read on the forward strand.
CATGGTAAGTATTTGTATTTATCTGTAGTTTGAGAATGTTATCAAAACAACCTTCTGTTTAAGGTGACTTGTTACATATGCTCTTCTTCGTCTCTCAAGTTTCAGTTTTAGCATGATAGGATTTCAGTTTGGACACACTTGCAAACTTTTCATTACACAGTACAAAAGAACTGTACAGATTCACAGAGAGGCAGGAAGGGAGCTAATGGAAAGGATGTATTACAAGAAGTTTTTCTTGGCAAGTGCGAGATTTGCACTTTTCATGTCAAGCTACCATTCCTCTCTTCTGCTGTCCTTGGCCCTGAATATAACAATTGAATCAAGAACAACAAATGTGTCTTCTCAACAGAGCAATAGGCAAAAGGACTGCCCTCATGAGATTGAGCTGCCACTATGAATATAATGGAAAGGATTTGTACCCATCAGAGCGGAAACACAAAAGTGGCTATATTTTGAAGTGAAAAAACATAGCAGATAATAGTGACTACAGATAAGAGAGAACAAATAGAGAAGCAAGACAGCTCGAGTAAAATTGTAATCTTAGCAAACACCAAAACATCAGCAACTATTGGAAAGAAAACTTTCACTTGTCACTAAACATTCAGTTTCAGTATACTAAAATTCAGCAATGTGTTTCACGAAACAAAGCTAAGATCGTGTGTTCATGAAGCAACCAAGGACGGTAAAATTCAAGATTACTCAATCAGATAATCCTCACGAAACACCAGAATATCCTATTTTCCAGTATTCCGTTGAGGATCCATTCTTCTAATTCATTTGATCAATCACAAGGAGAAGTAAAAATTCACAAGAAGATCAATCAGTCATCATGAGATACTCAAACATCAAAACACAAAACAAATCACTATATCACTAATCTCCACAAGTCAGTCTTCTGGGAAAAAAAAAAGGTTAGCAAACACCTTAACACCTTTCTTCAGAAGAAAACACAGTTATAACTCTTAGGAGACCTAGCTCAATATGAATAGCAACGACCGCATATAACAGATAATAAATATTCAACCATGTTCAAGTTCGACAATCGTTAACACAAGAAATATCATAATCAATTAAAACCACAAACATGCATTCATGATTCAACCAAATGAAAGGGGGGAAAAAAAGGATTAGCTTGTTCAGACGCAAAGACTTAATAATAATAATCATAATGATAAGCATTATATATCTGAAATCTGAATATACATTCAAGTCCAGAAAAATAACAAGTCAGTCAAAGATTCCCACTAAGCCCTTCCCTCCCATTACCAATCCTTACATTACCACGGCATCTAAACACCACCAGTATCAATACAAAAAGCGACACACACGCTTAATACCCAACAGCAAAAACCACCGAAAAGCCACAATCTTTAATCTGGAAACCTCAAAAGGCCTCACTTCTTGAAGCTCCCCCTAACGCCAGGTTTAGCTTTGGAGGTATCGCCGACTAAAGTGGCATGAAGATTGACAAGCTTTGATTCGTCGAAAGGGAACTTAGGATGACGAGAATCGTGATGGATCTGCATAGATTTAACGTCGGGAGCTGAGGTCTTGCAGTACGGACACTCGAACTTGGCGTGCCCGCCTTTCTCTCCGCCCTTGCGGTCGGATAGGCCGGCCTTACCGCCGCCACGGTTGGTGGTAGCGGCGTCAACCTTGGCGGCGATCTCCTTCGCCGTGTGCTTCTTGGGCTTGGCCTTGCCGGTCATGGTGGAAAGAGAGTGGAACGCAAGGGAGACAGAAAACCCTAAGAAAGATTGGGGTGGGAGTTATTATTAGTCTTGATTAGTGTTCGTGGGAGAGGGCGTTAATATATAGGAATGAATAGCAATGGCTTCTTGCCCAGAAAATTTATTTAATTTCATTAAATTTTTTGTTTATAATAAATTAGTTAAAAAAATTAAATAAAGACAAATTTATAATTTTGTTAATAATAAATATAGGAAAAAAATTGCACCTATCAAATAGAAACAGAGAGAGTAATGTTTGGAAAATATAAAAGAGGAAAAATTTAATATTTATATTAAATTAAAATTTAGAATTGAACTTTTGTCATTCACCAAACACACTTTGACAAATAAAGCACGCTTAAAATATCTTACGAAAAATATTATATTTTTTATTGACTGAGAAATTGACAGAGAATTTGAGATATTTTTTGCAAAAAATTGGAATATTTTTTTTGAGAATTTTTTTCCACGAAAAATATTAATTTCAAGGGAAAAAATATGATCTTTAGAATGTATCCAATAGTCTCTAAATATATCTGGTTGTCTACGAATGTATCCAAATTATTTTTAATGTAAAATTTAATTTATTAATTTTTTAGGTGAAATGTCTCCAAATTAGAATTTTTAATATAATTTTTACAATTGTTTGTTGTTCTCTAAAATATATTCAAATGTATCCGAGTGTCCCCAATTGTATCCGGTGTCCTCAAATGTCTCCAGAAGCTCACTCAATTATTTTTTACAATTTTAATTATATGTTTTTAATAATAATTAATTAATACGAGCCTTCCAAATGCCTGCGCATGTATCAAATATCTCTGCAGGTATCCAAAAATAATGACATCTATATAGGATAGCTTAAACTTAAACAAAATCAACTTGAAAAAAAGAAAAACCCACATTAACAAACAATAAAAAAAGACTTCTATGAGGGTTAATAATACCAATAGTCATAAAAAAATTTGTATTGCTCAAGTTTGGTCACAAAAGAAAAAAATGCAACAAAGTGGTCGCTTTTTTTTTGCTTCAAGAAGGTCACAAGAATGTCACTTTAGCCCTAAAACTCGATAAATTAGACATGTTGGATATAAGCGAGTCGTCAGATCGGTCAGTCAGTGATCACTATATATTTATTTGCTTCAAGAAGGTCACTTTACCCAAAAAAAATCGACAGACTAGACATGCTAAACACAGACAAGTAGCCGAATCGGTCTCAGGTAGAATCAAACATTTCATTAATTGTCATGTCAGTAAGAAATGTGTCTATGAGAGTAGAGGTGACACGCTTACATAACACTTTATGTCCAGTCTGCGGAGTTTTCGAGCCAAAGAGACCTTTTTTAAGAAAAAATAATAATAGTGATCACTGTGTAACATTTTTTTCTTTTGTGACCAAATCTGAGCAACATGAATTTTGTTGTGACCACCAGTATTATTAAGCCACTTCTATGATAATAAATTTTATGGGACATATTCGTAATTTAATCAACTGAGCCATGCTAAGGTTGAAAACCCTAGCACTCCTACTATCACCACCGTTCAAAGACCCCCTAGCAGCTCACATGCCGTCATCTCTGCCGCCAACACTCTTCCCGACTCGAGATCAATCGGTCACCGTTATACGAGACACCAAAAAAGCCACCGCCAGAAGCGAAGCTGACATCGCGCCTCCGAGATATGGTGGGCGAGATCTACAGAAAATAGAGGAAGAGGACACTGGGACGATTGAGACAAAGACGAATTCGTGACAGCAGGACGATTGAGACAAAGACGAAGGACGACAGGGATTGGGCGGAGAAAGGAGTGAAACAGCGTCAAACAAAAAACAAGGGCGGTGGAGTTTAGGGTTTCGACAAACGAAAAGGGGAGAGCTTCGACAGAGGTGAGTGGGAGAGTAGAGAGGAGAGAGGAAGGAGAGGGAGAAAGATGAGGAGAGAGAGTGACGATGAGAAAAAAAAACATTCCAAAATGACAGGGGAAATTGATTTTTATATGATTAAATGTGGTATTTTTCAACAAAAGATTAAAAACATGACATTGGGGCAACTAAACTTTAAAAATGTTTACATTTTAGCAATTAGGAAACTTTGACTTCCCTTTGTCAATATCTAAATGTTAATTTGAGTACTTGACATAATTTCCTCAATAAGAGAATTTATATATTTATGGACCCTTTAATAGGAATTTACACAATAAGGTCCAGTTTCGAAATTTCAACACATACTATCTAAAATTTCAAGCAGACGATCCAACAAATAAAATTACACGCATATAGAATTGTTTATATGTTGTTTAAATTTGTTTATATGTTGTTTAAATTTGTTTATATGTTTTTTATATGCAGTTTATATTTTTTATATGTTACTTATATTTGTTTATACTTGTTTCATGTTTATATATTGATTGAAGTTGATTGAATCTTATTTATAAACAAGATATAAATAAATATAAATAATACGACTTAATTTTTTAAAACACAGAACAACACCAACAACATATCAATAACATTCCAACAACATATAAACAAGAGTCTGTGAATTGAAAATTTATATATGTGAATTTGAAAATTACAATTGTACGGACGAAATATTGTAAAGTATATCTGTAATAAACATACCTAGTTTGTACAAAACAAATTTTGCAAATTTTTTATGTGTATGACGTAATTATCACAAAACATAACACCTTGTTAATTAAAATGCCAAATTTAAAAAATGGCACCACTAGTTTTTAATATTAAAATGTCACAAAATGTTCACACACATATTAAAATTACAATTCTTTTGAAAATTCATTTTTTTTCCCAAGAGATTAACTTATCGTGAGTAATTGAGTTCTTTAAAAAATGTAAAAAATCTAAATTTTATAGAGGGTGTATAAAGGTGTACAAAGGCCTACAATCGTATATACAAGGGTACAAAATGCGTTCATATTTTTTTAAAATAAATTAATTTGATGAATTTGAGTAGAGTACATTGGTGTCTATAAAGTGTACAAGCATTTACAATATTTTCTTAATTAAACTGATTTAGTGATGGCATTGAATTTGGTATAAACAAGCTTACATGTACACAATTGTATACAATGTTATTTTTGGTGTACATAGGTGTACATAACATGAGTTTTAGGTCTACACAAGTGTATAGGTGTACAAGATGTTATATAATTTTTTTTTAAATAATTCAATGCATTTTTTTCTTAAAAAATAGATTGCAGGGGTTAGGTTTTGGGATTTATTATTTTTTTACAAGTCTTAATTTGTCTGTGTAGGAAAGGGCCTTAATATGTATGGATGAATAGTAATGGGCTTCTTATCCATAACCAATAATGTTTGGGAGTTCAATTTTTTTAGAAAAAAATATGAAAATTATTTATTACTCCTCTCGTAAAAAAATTCGGCAAAAACAAAAAGTTTCGATTTTTATTCCTTAGCATTGAACACTTTTCTTGTTTTTGCAAGTAAATACGAGAATGAGTCGACCCCATATTTTTGTGATTCTATTTATTCACAATCCATAATACCAGTTGGTTATAAAGAATGATTTCTGCACACTGGTAAATGGTGTATGTTTAAATGCCATATCATTGAGGATAAAAGGCAAAGAGATCTTAAAGGAAGTATACAAATGTGCATAGAAGCCTGAATTACTTTGAGTCAAAACTACAGAGAGGGAAAAAACAATGAAGAGTATAAACCAACATGTTAATGAAAGAAGCCGTATAAACTAAAACAAAGTGATGTAACCAATCTGTGTCCATGATCAAGTGTAAAAAACCAACATGTCATCAGGAACCAAGCTAAAAATATGGATCCCTCAAACCATCCCTTCTATACTGACTTGATTCGAGGCGTCCGTACATTCTCCTCTCCGTAAAGCAATCGCCTCTTGTTTGAACCGTATCGTGTATATTGGTAGATAAGGCTATAAAGGCACTGTTTCAGGCAGTTCTCGTCAAAGCTCTCTATGAAACTCATGTCAGTGCTTCTTGATTTCAACCCAGCGAAACGTTGATATTCTTCAAACACAGAGGACAAGCACCAGTTTTGCAGTTTTCTGAAGCAACCAACGAGAGAACCAGTCCGATGCTGCATTTGAGCAAACATAAGGTCAGAACTGTCTTCTATAGATTGAAAGCAACAGGTAAAGAGAATATTCAATTGCATATTCAGTAGAACATGAATCTTAGTGATAGACTATATGAATTAGTCTAGTTACATCTCTTTTTTTTTTTTGCCAATAACCAGTTACATCTGTACTTTATCAACAGCAAAGAACAAATTAAAGACATTTAACCATTCAGAAAAGGAAAAGGTAGCCAACCAAATAAAAGCGTAAACGTTTTTTTTTTTTGTGGAATAAATTGACAGGAACAAGACTGAATCCAATGTCTCTGAACCCACATTTTCAACCACTTGAGATAATCTGGAGTTATTAAAGCAAAAAGGAAAAACAAGAGACCTAAAGAAAACCGCAAAGCAGGTCGAATCATGAAATCTTTCGGCCGCTAAAATGTAAAACGCAAGATTCTAGTTTCTCCAACTTTTTATTACCCAGGAAAACAAACACCGCTGATGTCTCATCAGATGTTTCAAATTTGTATAGTGGTTAAGGAAATCTTAAAACAAACGAAAGGTGGCATGCATCACTTGAGAAGCAGCAGTATATTCCTCATGGCTACATTTTCAAGGATCAAGAACAAACATGCCTCTTATATAGGGAACACAAATTAAAAACAGTAATTAAACTCAGAGCCCTACCTTTCCACGTTTGCAGTGAATCAAAACTGGATGATTCCTCACATCTGGAAACACCAAGAACATTTTTTCATCCCTATTTTTTCTTTTTTAAGATATGCAACGAAAGTACAGGAAATAAATGAATAATAAGAATTGATTGGCCGAGAAAAAGTGAGTACCAAACAGAACTTTCAATGCTTCCCTAATTGAATTCTTAGGGATGGCAGAAAACTCCTGCAAATACAAGAAAAATGAGATCAAAAACCCAGAAGATTCCGTAATCTAACCAATGTCAGTAAAATATTGCACAAAAACAAGAAAGCCATCAATTCGAAAGAAGAAATCAGAGAATGGAAATAAATATAAAGAAAGTTACCGTTTTCCCTTCAATTCCAAATTGGAAAAGCTTGATGTTGTTTGCGCGAAGAAACTCCATGTTCTCTTCTGGATAGGGCTCTGGACACAAGTATCTGTACCACATTCCAGTTCCAGTAAGCAAAAACATAGATACAAATTTACTCGTTAAAAGAAAACACATGTTTTTATAAATTTTTCTTTAAAAAAGAAAACTACAGTTAAATTTCAACGAAAAAAGACATCGTTTAATCAAAATTATCGCAGTTAATCACATTCTCAAATTAAAAAGAACAAGAATCTGTAATACAAAGTTCCGCTTTTTGTCAGTCGAAATCGAACTCAATTCAACAAGTTTATTTATTTATATGAATAAAAAGAGATAGCAAAAGAAAAGAAAAGCAGAATGAGGGGAGGTTACATGAGAATGAGAGGAGGTTACATGATTGATCGGAGATTTAGGGTTTGCAAAAAAGGGAAATTGGAAGGCCGAGGGAATCCAGATCTGTAAATGCCATCTTCCACCATGGAAAAATTGTTTGGCGGCTCGAAAACAATGCCGACTTCTTCCATTAACACCCCCATTGGTAAAGCTTCTTTCTTTGCAGCAAATCGAACAAACTAGGGAGAAAGGTGAAGGAGAAAACGCAAATCAAATGAAAGAAAACGACGATTTGCGTTCCTCCATTTTTGTTGCCTTGCCTATATATACGGGTAAAAGAAGAGAAGAAAGAAAAGAAGGGTAATTATAAACAAAAAATAATTGGAATTGGGTGTAGAATTGTGAAAGGAAAGGGAGTGGTTGTGAGTTGGGAATCCAATTGTAGATATGAAGGGAAGGCGGAAGCGAGTTTTCCGCTCAGTTCCTCTCCGAGTTTTCCGCACAATTGTCTTTTAAAGACAAGACAGGCGGTGTGGTTAGTTCGATACCGGGTTTTGAATGGCTGCTCTTTTTTCTTCAGGGTTATTTGGACTCATCTCCACCCGCGCCGCGGAAATGGAAGCTTCCTCTGTGTTTTTTCCATTCATCACCATATCATCCCTTTTTTAAATTTTGTTAAATCAGGAACAAAATTAGCCTTATTTTGACTCACACAACACCACTGCTGCACTGCACCTCAATTGGTCAGCCCTATTCTATCACTGCTTTGCTTTGCTTTCCTTTCCATTTCAATTTCTTTGGCCCCGAGTAAGTACCCTCCTCACTTCTTCCATCCCCCTTTCCTTCCCTTCATTTTTGCTTTTTCTATGGCAGCCTTCAATCATTCTCTTATTAATTTCTGCTTTCTCCTATCACCACTCTTATTTGTTTGTGTTGGAACAAATAGATAAATTCAATAGAAAAATCAGAAAATAATAAATTAAAAAAATAATATCTTCTCAAAACTCCTCTTCTTAAATTAATATACAGCACCAATAACATTTTCCCTCCGTCGCTAAACTTCATATTAGACTCTTTTGTTGAAGACTGTAAATTTTTATTAGATGATTTATTTGTTGTTTAGCAAGGCGATCGGGTTCGTTAACTGACTCACATGATGAAACACGGGCTTCCCAGCTTCATTCATCGAGTTAATTATGTCAGGTGCTCTAAATTAAATACTAAATTTAATAAATAGACAAACAAAATTTTAATTTTAACAAATAAAAATACGCTCGAATTTATTTTGAAAAATGTTAGATTGAAATATTTGGATGCATTGGAAAAATGTTCATTTGGAGACATTTGAAAACTTTTGGAAGTATTTGGAGACTTTCAAAATTTAAAATTTTTAAGAAAAATTTGAAGCGTGCTTTTTTTCTCAAAATTTGTTTGAACTGAGTCTAAAAGTCAATTTCAATATTTTATTTCAGTATAATTATGTGATTTTCCCTATGAAGACATTTGATCAACAATAAAACTTGACTTACTAATTTCAACAAATATATATATATATATATATGCACTTCAATGAAAATTATGGGGGCCACCATCAAATGATAAGGCATACATACCTAAACCTAATGAATTCTTTCAAGGAAGAACAGGAGGAAATTGTACATACAAATAGTGATTAACGGAATTGAATCGTAAAAGACAGAAATCCTAGTGGAGTTATACAATTAAATTTGAGATTATAGAAATAAAAGACAGGAAAAAGCAGTGCCTTCAATAGTACATAGTTGCATGATTGCCATGCAAAATATATACCTGAGATTCCATATAATTAATTACAAAATACAAGATCTGAAATTAAAATCTTAAGCACACAATGATTTTTGGAAATTGCATTTCGATTTTTTCAATGTGCAATATGAGTATGCCCCTGCAATTATCTCCAAATATATATTTATGCATGCATGTTTATGGAAGTGGCTGAGTGATCAAGTAGTGGAGGCCAGAGCAACATTTGAAGGAGAGGGTGTTTTCTGAGATGGCGTGGGCATGGAATTAAGCTCAAACTGCCTAAATGGAGAAGGCTGATGAGGAGACAGCAACTCAGGAGGAATAAGATTGCCCCAACCTTGAATAGGATTATTGTTTGAGGTCCCATCCCATCCTATGTGTGTCACATGTTTCACATCTGTTGGCAACCCTATTTCCATCTCCACTTCGTCCATCTCTTCTTTGTCCTCTACACAATTATTCAACCCACCAAAAAAAAAAGATTAATATAATTGTTGTATGATATATAATGATATTTGTCATGATTTTTTCCATTGATTAATTAGGAGATGTCTTAAAGTTTAAGGCAAACAATACCTCAATGAATGTGGTTAGTTAGATTAGAGACATACCAAATAACTG
>CAODLS013817019.1:0-20890 GCA_948243855.1 Flueggea neowawraea
ATAAATTTAATAGGATTGCATTAGATTTGAAAGATGTTAGTGTTGACATTGATGATAAGGATCAAGCTATGTTTCTGTTATATTCATTGCTTGAATTATATGAGAGTTTTGTTGATACTATCATGTATGGTAGAGATGGAATTTCTGTTAATGATGTGAATGATGTTTTGTTGTCTAAAGAATTGAAGATGTTAACTTCTAGTTCCGGTGGAGATAGAGTGGAGTTTGGGTTAACCGTGTGTAGGGGCAATAGAATGAAAAAGAATCATGGTTTGAGGTGTTATTACTGTAAGGAGATGGGACACATGAAAAAGAATTGTCCACATAGGGGAAACGGTGAGAGGTTAAGGGCAACAATAGTTCAGAATAATTCTGTAGGATTCAGAATAATTTTGATGAGGGGGAGAGTAGTGAAGTGTTGACTGTTTCTGCATGTAGATCTGAAGATAGCTGGGTTATTGACACTGGTGCAGCTTATCACATAACTTTTTTCAGGAAACTATTTGATTCTTTTAAAGAATGGAAAGACAGTGTGCAATTGGGAGATGGTGAGAAGCTGAGTGTTGAAGGTAGTGGATCTTTGAAGATCAGGATGCATGACGGGAAGGTCAGAAAACTTGATGCTTGGTATGTCCCTGGGTTGCGAAGGAACTTGATTTCTGTTGGTGCTTTGGTTAAGCATGGGTATGTTTTCTCTGGAAGAGGTGGAGGAATTCGGGTGTGCAAAAGTTCTTCGTTGGTGATGAAGGGTAAATTGAAAAATGACATTTACACCTTAATTGACAGCTTGATAGTTGCTAATGATTTAAGGACTGTTGTGAGTTCTGCTGGAAAACGGGTGCAGTTTGTGATCGAGCCTCCGAAACAAGCAAAGATTGATCAGGTTGATTCACAAGGGCTAACAACAAGTGAACCAGTGTATGGTAATTGTGTTGGTGATTTTCAAAAGCAGTCACTAGAAGACATAGGAAATATGCGGAGTGTTGTGTTGTTAGGAGTTGATGGAAAGCTAGCTAGTGATGGCAAGTCCGGGTTGGACTTGGTTCATTGTTGTAGGAGTTGAGGCCCTTCGGGGTGGTGTGACAGATGAATAATTCGGGATTCAGAGTTGGACGGGAAAAGAAAATTCACTTCAAGGTGGAGAATTGTTAATGTTGAAGTGATTTTCTTGATCAATATGCAAGCCAAAACCTTGAAGGAAGTAATATCAAGCTAAAATGGACGGTTTTTGACGGAAAACTGGCTGCTGGGTGGACACGGGCATGCCTACGGGCGTGGCGTAGACCGTGTGTAACGCGGAAAATGGAAAGGAAGGTGTTTGTCAAAACAGTGAAGGACACAGCCGTGTCCCAGACCGTGTGTTGACAGCGCAGAGACACGGCCGTGTCCTAGATCGTGTACCGGCGGTTTCACATGGACGCTTGATTTCAGCCGTGTTTGGACCAGTTTCAACCGTGTTTTACCTTCTCATGCCCATGTCTTCATACCTGAACATGTTAGGACGAGTTTAGGGTTGGTTTTAGGGTTTTCTCTTCCTATTTAAGCTTGTAGTACTTGTAAACTATAAAAAGAGGGCTTGTGAACATCTTGGTAAGCTTTTGAACGCCGTTGTGCTTGTTTTTTACTCTGACTAGTAGAATTACTTGTGCTCTGCCCGTGAACGTAGATCGAATTGATCGAACCACGTAAATCTTATGTTCTTGTGTGATTGCTTTTTGTTATTCCACATTTACTTTTATCGCCTGATTTCCTGACAATCCCCATAATTCTTTGCCAATAACATATAAACGGAATTGAAATTTCCATGTCGAATAATTTTTTCCCGTAAATTTAATGCAAAATTCAGAGTGATTACCAGCCATTTTCAGTAGAAAATAAGACAACTATAGAGAGATAAATAACCCAAAATATGACCGAGCAAAAAAAATACCAAAATACCTCAGCTTCCTCAAAAAAAAATCACACAGATGGAACTTGCAATCTGGAGTAGCCTAAAGTTTCAATGACACCCAAGAATAACAAAAAAAATCCAAAACTCTAAGAGAAGAGCTCTGATACCATGATAAATTTGCTATGAAAGAATTTTGATTGAATGACTCAATGCCTTTTCATTCTGTTTTCCTTGAATATATAGCTGAATATACAGTAATTAAAGACTAATTTATTTCTACCTACAGCTATACAATCTACTCATGGAAAGATAATAAGAATACAAAATAAATAGACTGTACAAAATAAATGTTTGCTATTTATGGCAACGGTTTCATCATGCATACAATTCCTATACAATGCTAAATGCGAATATGAAGACAAGTTTTCAGATTAATATGCATGAATTTGATGTAACAATGGATTTTTTTCCCCCGAAATGATGATGACAGAATTACATTTGCTTCGTATTGTGTAGGGGGACTGTGAAGTTATATTCACAGTTGATAGAGATTTGAAATTCATAAAATGATATATACGAAACTAAAATTATTAAACCAGGAAATTAAAGGAAACAACACAGAGCGTCATGAAATTGAACTTGGTTGATTTGACAATTATGGATGCTAAAACGATAAGCAATAACTTCAAGACTAAGAAAAAGAATTAACTCGTAGTGAAATTGGTAAATTAGGAGAGTTTAATGAAAGAACATTTTTTTTCAAACTCAAATTATCTAGCATATCTTAAAACCAGATAAATTTTTACAAACAACTCTTTCTGCCGAATTTTAAAATTCTCTAGATTCAAGATTCAAATTCAAAAAAGTTTTTTTGCCACTTTACCATAATCTGTAGCCATAGAGTTGTTTTTTTTTAAATATGTTCAAACGTTTTGATGAGTTAAATATGTTCATACTTGACAAATAAGCAATTACACATTGTGAATTACTGAATTACAACAAAATAAAAATTATAAAAAAATGAAGCTTGCGGTTTTGTAACATCAATTTTCAGGAATAGTTCTTAGGCACGCTTAGGAGCCATAAAGTGGGCTCTCAAATACAACTTTTCCAATCTCAGGAGGCCTTAATTTCTCAGAGGGCCATTCCATTCCACATCAAAGATGGCCAACCCAAAATACAACTCGTCAGCACTATTCCCATGCAAATAAACGACAAAGCCGACATGTGGAGAAATTCCAGGCTAAACTAGTTGTGGCTCTACCCTTGTAAATTCATAGACTTTTTGTCTATAAATCTCTAGTTCATTGCGGTTCCCCATTAACCACTCAAACACGCACTTAGACGCATACAAAGAACCTGGACCAAAACCTTTTTCATCATACAAACATTTGATCATAATCATGTACAATATGAGACCACCTGCGATTGTGTCTGAAGAGGAGAGCGAGCTGAGACGAGGTCCTTGGACTCTAGAAGAAGACACTTTGCTCACTCATTACATTGCTGGTTATGGTGAAGGTCGTTGGAATCTGTTAGCCAAGTGTGCTGGTAAATTTTGTTAAACCATCACAAGATTGGCCTGATGTAATTTGTTTCATTTTGATAATTTAGTTCGTTTTATGTTTTTGTTTTCAGGATTAAAGAGGACCGGAAAGAGCTGCAGATTAAGGTGGTTGAATTACTTAAAACCCGATATTAAGCGTGGTGATCTTACTCCAGAAGAACAACTCCTAATTCTCGAGCTACACTCCAAGTGGGGTAACAGGTAAATTGGAATCAGAACTTTCAACTTTTTAATACTAGAGACGACTCTGCTACCATTTTAATTTGATTATACTATATGGTTATAATTTGTGATGATTTCTAATATTCTAGGTGGTCGAAAATTGCACAACATCTGCCAGGAAGAACAGATAATGAGATCAAAAACTACTGGAGAACAAGAGTGCAAAAACAGGCACGCCAACTAAACATTGAATCCAATAGCAAGAAATTCATGGATGCTGTAAGGTGCCTTTGGATGCCAAGATTGCTGCAAAAAGTGGAACAATCTTCCAGCAGTTTCACGTCTTCTTCTTCTTCTTCTTCATCATCATCATCTTCTTCTTTTCTGGCAACGACGCTGAACAATATTCCACAAATTCATCAAGAATTTGCTTCTTTACCATCCAATTTTTCAACCACAACATATCGTGCTCCACAAACCAGGATGACCCACTACTATAATTCTGATCTTGGCAATGAAAATTCAAGTAATTCAACCGCCAGTCCAAGTGTTGTCTCCATTGATTCAATTACAAACACCTCACAAAACCAACCTGAGATTTTACTTCATAACCCAATAAATAATGCACCAACATTTCCTGACGCTAGTACTACAAGCGTTGATAACAATTCCATTGCAAGTGACTCTTATTACGTGGACATGAGTGGTGGCTATGACATGGATGGAGTACTCAATGACATGGCATCCATGTCGGATCAGATGGGCAATTTTGAGAATTCACCATATGAATTCCAGGTGGCAGAAGGCAATTGGGTGTTCTCGTATAATGACGTGGCAGATACTATGTGGAATAATATGGATGACATATGGCAGTTTAGGGAGTAGGGAGGGATGTGGGGGTATAATCTTGAGGGGTGTCGTCCTCTAAGTCAACATTTTAGATAATGTTGACTTAGAGACTTGATTTTCATTTTTAGCTATTCAATATAGTCAAGAAAAAGCATTATATTAATGTAGCTTAATTACAAGGATTTTCTATGTAACCCATATTCCGTAGTACGTAGTGACCTTGAATCACTAATTTTGATTACTAAATGTATTAGATTAATCCACTTAGGGTTGTAATTAATTTAATCATTCCACATTAGACCATGAATCTTTTCTAATTTATTCTTGTTCAACTCTTCATTTTCTAAGAAGTTCATTGGTTAATTGCTCTTAAACTGAATCATCTTTATAATTTATGTAGTTTTTTTATTAAATCATCCTATGTGTTTAGATATTTGTTTGTTGATATTTGATTAATATGAAGTCGAGTTTAGTAGATCTCTTTCTTTCAAAGAAACTCTTTACTTTTTACTTGTAGTGAAACTCTTTCTGGTTAGTTTTAAAGTTCTTTCATATTTAGCACTCCAATTAGATATTTATATATTAGAGAAAATATGTTTTTATCCTTAATCTTATAGTATTTTAGAATATATTGATGAATCCAAGGTACGTTACGTTACCCTTCTAGGAAAATGGAATTGTAACACCAAACAAAATCTAAGGTTATTACTTGAATCACATCTATAAGACAAAAAATTTCATCTTTTTAACTTAGAAAGGAAGCGTAGGATGTGGTAGTCAAATTCAAGACAAGATAGATGTGGATATGGAAGTGACTATACATGAGATTTAGAGGTGGAGTCACATCTCAACCTATATGGGACACTAATTCTTTAGGACTTGAAAAGAAGTGGAGAAAGATGTGGGGGTATGGTTTATATGGCTTGGAAATGGTGAAATCGAGCAAAAGCCTAGTTTTCCTCGAACGATGATGCTCTTTCAAATATTTATTGATTAATAGTCACCTTTTGAATTCATGTCGTGGTGGCTTTTCATAAAGCAACTAATTAAGGTGGAACTAAAATGAGCTATTTCTTTTACATCATTGCATTTTAGAATTCTGAAATTTAAAGCAATTTATGCTAACTAATAGCCATAGGGATGCATGTTGATTGATTAATCAAAACGATCGAATAGCTTAAATTACCATTAATTTAATTATTTTAAAATATTAAAGTGAAACAACTCAAACTTGTTAAATATTCCATGTTGAGCAAGTGTAAATGTAATAAATTATTATGGGGTATTTGTTTCTTTTTGCTGTGCTTCTCCATATTTTTTATTATATAATTTGTAAATATAATTTATTTTTATTTAATTTACCTCAAACAAACACCATAAATTTTTTTAACAGACATGTGCTTGACGATTGTTTGAGGAGAAGACAAGCAAGTGCGCGCTTGCTTCTCTTCTCCTCAAATGCTAATTACAACGTCAATAGAAAAAAACAAAATTAATTAATATTCTTTTCTCTCATATAGAAATTATAGAATATGGTTAAAATGATATTTTGGATATCTCACTTATCAACTTCAAATTTTTAAGTGTATAAAATTTTGATATTGTATTAGAACAATTTATAATCATTCGACCTAAGTTCAAATTTCACAATTGTCGATTATTAACTACTTAAATTAAATTAATTTAAGCATAAGGAGGAATTTTTTTATGCAAGTTTCAATTCTAGTGGACTTTCACCTAATAAACGTATTAAGGAATGTCATTAAAATCAAATTCTGAGTCTCAATTATCATGTTAACTTTTTAGGTGAATAGGTATCATATATAGATATTCCCAATAAGTTAATTATGATACAACGAAAACTGATAAAATGTTAAAAGTACCAACGGTAAGGATTATCATGAATTAAAAAGCATTCACTTTCAATAGGTAGCTATTAATTTAATATTAAGATATGAATGATAAATTATCAAAATTACGAGAGTCTAATATCTTCCTATGACTTCGACGCTATGAGTGATGACCCACACCACCAACCAAAGTTCCAAGACAGCCATACATGTCTTTGTCCACGTCTTTTCAATTTGAACTTAATTAGTTAATTTAACTACATATATATAGCAAGATACAGAAAATTAGTCTACTAAAGATAAATCGAAAACATGGTTTTTATGTTAAATAAGAAAGACTTGATGGTGCTTAGTCTCAATACGCACACGGACAATCACCAAGAAATTGAGTTCATGTTTAATACGGTCAAAATCAAATATTAGACGTTTGCTTCACTACATGCATTTTGAGTTTGTTTCTCGTAAGCACGTGCCACGTTGGATAATAGATCCCATTGCACAGTGCTTTAGACAAGACTAAGAGATGGTTCAAAAAAATAAAGACTAAGAGAACGGTGATTTACGTCTAAAGTCTGTATATCACTAAATGTTCTGAAAAAAATGTTAATTATGTCTGTCTAAGATATAGTTAATTTAAATGGCAGGATGATAGTTACAATCTTTTTGGACTTATGATTTAATATGACAAGCAAACAAATATTGCCCTAAAATGATACTCTCCGAACAACAGATGTAAATTTGCAGGTTTTTCCAGCTACTGAATGATATAGTTGTGTTTAAAGAAATACATAAAAAATATGTTTAAGGAGATATGAGTAAAAATTATGTTAGATTATTGGACTCGCAGCTTATTGATATTAAAATTATCGTAAAATACTAAGAAACGGAGAATTCAATTCCTAACATAAGCAAATACATATAACCAATTATCATATCATATCCTTACGCAAGTGGTTGCCATTTCTTGTACCAAGCTCGGGCGAAGGTTGGATTGACATTCTTCAACTTAATATAGAAGAGGTAATGGCGTCATGAGGTTTTGGTTGGTGTGGTGATCATGAGATAAAGCGTAAAATCAAGGCTTGATTAACGGGATGACATTGACAAAACTAAAAACAATTAAGTGTCAGTTCACACAAAAGAACAATACAAATTGGATGTAGATTATTCTAGTCAAGGAACTTTTAGTTTAATTTACAACACTACAATAAAACTACGGATCCCAACAATAGTCTCTTAGCATCAGCTTTGCGTTGATTATTCGTCGTAAAAATAGAGAGAGATGCTTTTGTTTCCATTGATGATTTAAAAAATTGTTCTTTTATTGAACCGTTGTTAACTGATTAGCGACTATTATATCCGTCGTTATGTTACCTACAAAAAAGGAATCGTCGCAAACCCGACGGCGGGCTCAATTGCTTTATCTATGAACCTTCTTGATCAGTAATTTCTAACCAATTTTGGGTGATTTCATTAGAAAAGTGCTATTTTCTTGTAGTGGAAAAGTGACGAATTCTAGTATCGTCATCAATATTTTCATCACTAATTAATCCGTCTTTCTTTTTCTTTCAAGATTATGTTATGCATTAATTAGGTATATATAATATTCCATCCCATCATGCACAGATCTCTTTTCTTTTTTTTTTTTCCCTTTTTCAGTTGGCTTTAAAATTTTCCATGGTCATGATAACAAAATCAACGACCATCCACAATGAAAAAAACAAATCTATGGTGGCTAGCACTGTATGTCAAACACTCCTACGTCCTTATTTATGTACCTATTAATATACAAAAATATAATAGATAAATAATCATAATTATAATATTTGTAAAAATTATAATTTTTTTAAGTAATAAGAATGAGGGGTGTTAAGCTTTTTATCATCCTGGCGTCGAGCTATTTTTCCATAGGACCTCCCCTACAATATCTTCATCGCATTAGAATTTAACCACCAAGTTCGAGATGGATTGGTGTGGTTCCTCTACACCTAAGAGACCTGAATATTAAATCATGAACCAAGAAAGGCATAAAAGAAACTAGAATATCGAACCATGAACGAAGAAAGGCATAAAAGAAAAGCATATTGGCTAGTGATTGTGAGGAGAAATTTTTTTTGGACACCTTTATTTCTCTTTTCAATTCTAAATTATTACAATTGTTGAATAATATTGTATTGCAATTCTTATTAACTACCAAAAAATGATAATTGATTAAATAAAAAATAATTACAAATTTGAATTTCAACAAAAATCAATCTAATAAAATCTGATTTCAAATGCCTATCTTAATAATAATATTTATCTGATGATGATAATTAAAATTTTAAATAAAAAGATTCAATGTTTGAAATTAGATTTATTTTTAAAAGTTATTTTATCTAATAGATGCATGTATTTGCATTTTCTCTCAGCATTTCACGTACATATTCATGATAATAATTTTTTATTTATCAAATGATAGAATTTTGAATTTAACAATGATCGGGTTCCTGCAAGTGCACTGGTGTCGATGTAGTTTTACCAAAGAGTATTCCAAGGTTATCGAATCTAAGGGAACGAGTATTAATAGTGATCAATTCGTAAAAGAAAAACAATGAATCCATGATTTGATTTTTGGGGTTTTCGATTTATAAGTACACAATTAATAATAACAAGAAATTAGAAATGAAAGGAGATAAACAATTAATGATGAAGCCTTAGAACTTTCAAGATTTCAACTAAGACTTCTATTTGCTATATTCATGAATGAGGTTTTTGTTGTTGAGTTTTCTCTCTACGAAACTTGCTTAAAGTTTCTATCGAGTTCATTTAAGTAATGTCTACATTTATCAAGTCTCTTAAGAATTTCATGAAACACCTTACCTAAATATATATATCCTAAGCTAGGCAAGTTTAATGCTTTTGGATTTCATCTAGCATTCATCTCTCAATCCTTAAACTAGATTTATCTAAACTCTAGTCATGGTGATCAAGCACAACAATAGTCAATCAAAACAAGTCATCAAATCAAATCCAATGCAAACTTCGAATATAAAACATAAAACACAATACTCATTCATAAATATAACAAATAGTCATCAATTGTCACGACCCGTTTTCAGACCATTACCGGCGTATAAAACGAACCGAACCAGAGGCTCAATCTATCTCACACAAGCATCAGAGATCCAGACATTCTACCCAGCTTACTCATTTATTAAATCATTATTAACAGAGGATAAGAATTATTTAATAACAAAATGTAGCAATAAAACTAAATAAAATATACATTTTTGTAATGAAGATATCAGAACATAATTTGATATGCTAAAATGCAAGAAAAAAAATATTGATCAGTAAAATCCAAAAGTCAAAATACGTAAGTGTACCAATTAATCCATCAGAATCTGGTATGGAACTCTAATATTAAAAAAAGTAAAGCCCGAACAAGAGTGCACTCACTACTACCAAAGTTGCCTTACTAAAATCGAAGATATCACACAGTTGTTGATGCCAAAAGTGTACCTAAAAGATGTTGGGGGGAGAGGGGTGAGTAAACTCAGTGAGGAAACAACACTCCATATCACCTCTGGGGCCTTACACAAACCGTTTTGAAAACTGTTCAAAAGTATCACATGCAGATATAAGTGTATATACATATACACATTAAATACAAAATAATAATTCTAAAATTTATTTCAAAATCGTTCGTAACTAAAGCAAACAACAGACAGATAGAAAGACATAAAGAATATATGTATCATATATTAGAAACAGATATGGGGCCAAAAACATATATATAAAAGTGTGGTCACCGTCACTAATCAGAAACATAGTACATGTGTTTGGCCGGACAAACATCTACCACCAAACCCTGATAACTGGGCATTGAATGCACATTAGTATACCAAATACTACATTTATCCTACGTAACACAGATGCGTCATATCAAAGTATAAATATATACCATATATATTAGACGAACATGCAGAACAAAAATCATTTTACAGAAAATATTTATATATACCTTACATATAAATATTAGATATCAGAAATAAAAAACTGAATATTAATAATTACATAAGCTGAATTATTAATTAACCAAACCATTAATTATTCCAATTTTAAAGTAATACCAGACATAGCAAAAGCATAGAATTTTCAAAAAACACGACCTATGTGTCTGAAGCTGCCATCCCACTCACCTAAACGTCGAACCAAATAATTCCAACCTCGGATCATCGGTAAATCGCTGTTCACTTCGAAAATCAAACAAAGCTGAGACAAACAAATCACAATAGACTTAGATGTGATAATTGTGGCAGTTCTGAATGTGCATGAATGCATATGCAAACCCAAACCTCAGAAGACGTCTGAAAATCTATCTCAATCAAAGATCCTAAACCCTCACCTCGAAAATCGAACATTTTATAAAATTATAGAATAGTACCTCAATTTTTGCAAAATTATCATTTAGTCCCAAAACCTCAGAAATTACAGATCAGTACGCAAAGTATTCTCAAATTACCAAACAGTCCTCCAAGTTTAAGTATTAATCTATGTTCCTTTTACCTTACTTCATACACAAAGTATTCTCAAACTAACCCTACTTCATACAAAAACAACCCAAATATTTCAAACCCAAGTTTAATCTATGTTCCTTTTACCTTAATCCATCAAGAATTAACATAAATCAACTCATAAACCAACAGAAATCATCATAATCGACCCACATTCTCAAAAATCGTCACTCTTTGTGCTCAACAATTCAAAATGTGATTCAATGCTTAAAATGAAGAAATAATCAAGGTAGAGAGTTGTTCTTACCTCAAGAGATGCCAATGAATGATGGGAAGGCAGTGGGATAGCATATGGAAAGGATTTGGAGTGTTTTTGGGCTAAAAAAGAGGAGTGAACCAAAATGGGTGGGTGAGGGGTATTTATAGATATGCAACCCGTTAGTCGACTACCCAAATGGTGAGTCAAATACCCTGGTAGTCGACTATCCAATCTGTGGGTCGACTAGTGGAGGCTGAATCCTCACAATTTGATTTCCTCCGCTTCTTCCATTCAATTCAATTGAACACCACCAAGATCAAAGGTATCAATTCACTTCAAAACATCATCAACTATCAAATCCTCATCTCCAACAAATTAGCGTCATCTCGAATATTCAAAGATCAAATCACAAGTTGAACGGATCGCTACAGGAAATCTATTCAGAACAGACGGGATATTACATCAATAATCTACATCTCTAAGTCCCAACAATAAATCGAAGCTACCATTATAATAGAAAACAAAATAAAACTATAAATATGAAAATAGAACGTAGTCACCAATTAAAATTGAGAAGAGATCAAAGGATGATGGAAGTGGAGTAGCCTCTTCAAAATGCCCTTAAGACCAAATCCCAATTCTTCAAGCCTCTTCCTCTTGCTCAAACCCTAGACTAAAGCTATCTAAAAATTGAAAAGACTAAGATAATGTTTCTAAAAGTGGAGCATGATTCCTAAAAGAGCAAATAAGAGGGGTCTATATACCTCCTCACATGTCATAAAATCTTATAATAAATGCTGACAAAAAATGTCCATTGATTATGCATTGGTCCTCACAGCATGTCGTTTTCTAATCACCAACTTTCTCTCTCTTCAGGGAGAGCCACAGTCGTGGCTTGTTGCCCGTGGTCTGGAGTGCATCTAGCCACAGTCTCAACTATGATTGTGGGTAGTCTCGGCTTGGTTGGAAACTTGCTCAGTGACCACAACCTCTTGATCACGACTGCTACATGTTGGCCACGGTCATCCAGTCATGATCGTGGTTGGCTACTACTTTTTGCCTCCTTCGCTTCCTTTGCACTTTTGATCTTTCAACCTTCATGCCTTTTTTCGCGTTTTCAATCCAATTCCATGCAAATCAATTCCAACCTACAAATCATGAGAAAGACATCAATCTAGGATAAATGCTCAATTGGAGGACGAAAACGCTATTGATCTTTGCTTAATTATATATGTAATTTTAACATACATCAAACAACTTATACATACATGCATACATATACACTTCCTAAACTATGAAGGTACGTTTTCTCTCTACAATCTTTCATTATAATTTTGATTCACCTTATTTTATTCATATTATCCTATTTCAATTAATTCTATATTCTTTTTTAATATGAACAATTGCAATTTGCACTTTTTTGTTTCATTTTAAAATTCAATGTCAATATTTAGTACATTTAGGACTTACATTTCAGTGTTATAAATGTAGGTTTTAAAATGTCAGAAGTCATTATTGAGAATATTTCATCCTTAGAATTTAAGCGTATTGAATAACTCCAAATCTCAGAAAAAGATTGGTGTACAAAAGCTTTGGTTATTTGAGTTGGCATGATAGAGCATATTCTAGTAACAATGGCAGTGAAAAACGTCTAAAAGTTATATTGGTGGATAATGAGGTTAGTATTATTTATAGTAATTAATTTTAAATTTTCAAGACTAATTTAATTTACTAACATCTTTTTTTTATAGTTATTGTATTCAACGAAAATACAAGCAGTGATGTTCAATGAAACTGTTGACAAATTTGAGAAAACCTTTATGAAAGAAAATAATTACATCATTGCTAATGGTGTTGTAAAAGAGGTTTATCCTTCAAAATATTTATATACACAACAATCACGTGCAATGCACGTATCCACAAACCTAGTTCTCAAACACTATAGATAATTCTCGAATTTGAGGTTAACTCCATCTTAAAAGATACCTAATAAAAAAATTGCCACTAGCTAATTTTAAATCTAAAAGACCTCTTATATCTAACCAATGCGGGTTTTCTTTATACTTTAATAATTTACTAGTAGCTTATATAAAATTCTGAGTGGAATAATGACATTATTATCGTCTAACTCTAGAGGTATTTAAATAAAATTATAGCTATTGAAATACAATATCACAATGCAAGCATAAATACATCTCACAAGGGCGATGAGACTTTGAGAGTATCATTTCCTTATTTTATAAACTTTATTGTATGTTTTGTCTATCAATGTTTAATCATCGGTATTTAGACTTAACACGTGTAACATGGACTCTGTTGATTTGATATGTCAGTATGCATCCAAAGTTGCTATCAGCTTTCTATATGTCAAATGATCATCTATTTGTGAAAGTTATTTATTACTATTCAAGGAAAAAAAATGTCGGTTATGTTAGTCTTTTTGGAAAAGCCCAGTTGAGACCAAAAAAAAAAGAACAAAATCGAATCTAGTTCTGAATTAATAGACTCGATAACACTTAATTGATTGATTAATTTGTCCTCATTTGTGAGACCTTCGTCTCGTCTACTATTTTATACGAGTTTAAACTCCATCTACGCATTGTTAATTAGGAAATGGTGATTAAGTTCTTATCTTTGACTAAACAGTTTCTTTGCGTTTTCTATCAAGCATACACTATCCAATGCATTCATTTAATTCTATCAACTATTTCTATGTCTTTTACTGTCAATTTGTCTAGTAATTTACTATGATTTTCTTAAATTGACCTACCAAAAACTTTTAAACATATGTTTGATGATAAAGTATTTTTGGTGAGTAGACGTTTCAGGTTCGAACATTGGTAAAAATAAGTAGTAAAATAATTGATTTGAAATTTGTCTACCTCTTAATCTTTTTTTTTTATTTAAAACAAGGTATTTTTGGTGCTTTCTACTGAGTTTAATGGCAAACATATCTCTTGAATTTTTTTGTCCTTCTTCTAGCATTAATATAAAGTGTCATGATAAATTATATCTTAATATGGTTTATAGAACAGTGCTCCTACACTGATTACTTGTAGAAAAACATGATATTTTTTAAAATTAAATCGTGCATCTCATTAATTCAAGCCATTATTTTATACATAAAATACGAAAGAAAGAAAAATATAACCCAAATATGAAGATTTGACATTGAATGAGAATTAAACTCATAAGAGACTAAAAGAGAATGTAAATAATGATAAGTGAATAGTGCTAAAAAATGATAGCGAATAATGCACAAATAAACAAGGCATATTTGCGTAATGGCATCTATAGACATAGACCACAGTAGTGTAGTATATATAGGAAGAAAATAGCACATAATATAGGGAATAAAACACGAAAATGTGTGACGACCCAATCATGCATCAACTTGCAAAAATTATGGTATGAGTCGTACAGTATCTCCTTCTGATAAGTCTATGATATTGATCCTTCTAAAATCTCGTAGTTGCACCTTATCATGTGACCAAAACAACTGCTATAAGGTTTCAGGGTAAAATAAAAAAGGATCCCACAAAAAAGAAAGAGCTATAGATACTCATTCTTTCAAACTTAATCAAATCGATGTTTCACCATCATAACCATAAGCGTGAAGAGACTAAACTCTCTTGATAGTGGCCTTTTGTTTCCATGACTGGCACGAGTTCTCAACCTCTCTTATTGACCCTTCCAACTTCTCAAATAATGTTAATTATACCATATTGTTCGGGTGAAAATAGCCTCTTAAGTTTATAATTTGGAGGCAATTCTCCTTTAGAAGGTGTTTTTAAAATAGAGTTAGGTTCAATTTCAAAATGGTATTAGAACCAACTCTAATGCAATGTTGGTTCTTCTAAATCGTTTTAAGCAGATTTCAGATGTGTTTCCTTTATTTCAAATTCTAAAGAGTCTTTCTCTCGGACATTGAGATGTTTTTAGATTTTCTTAGATTATTATGTTGCCAATAGTTACCCATTGCAATTCTGCCATTCTGCTTTACAAATCGAGTTTGTTACAAGCCCTTGTCTAGAAAACTTGGAGTTTATGTATTCATATTTTCATTTAAAATCAATTGCAGTTCCCGTCTAAAAAAAAGTGTCCTAAGTGTAAAAGGAAATTTATAAGTTAGAGGTAAACCTCCCATTTGCATTAATTTTATGGTACCCACAAAAAAAAAACTTTATGGAAAACATTTGCTTTGATAAATTACTTAAGTGGATTAAAGATTGTATAAATTAAGTAAATTAATATTCAAAAATTAAAAATATTGAATATTGCTGAATATTTAATTTAATATATAATAAGTTAGTTTGTTTCATAAATGTAAATAAAGTAGTATCATATAATCCAGTCAATATTACCGTACCTGAAATCTGCGCATCGCCGACATTAATCTTGTTTTCGATCATTTTTTGTAAAATCTTTGATAGCCATTTCAAAAAAAAAAAAAAAAATTGAAAAGAGGGTAATGAATGAACGTTTCAAGAACTTACTAAGGGCATGTCAATGGAAGTAGGTCCAATGAAGTGAAAGGCACATTTTTTTTTGAAGAGTGAAAGGCACATTTTTAAAACAAACTTTAAATGAACTATTTGTCCTGAGAAAGTCACCTTATCTTAGTCACTTCAGGGACTCCATCACAGGATACCTTACCAAATTGCTAACTACCTAGATTTGAAGCACTAATTAATGAATAGTTGCTACTTTCTCTCTCACCATACTATATATCAAAACTATCCTAATTATACCATTGAGAGACCATGCCGCTTGTAATTTATTGGTAATGAAATTGATTTAAGTACTAAAGGATTGAAAATTTAATTTTCCAAAAGCAAATAAATGATTTATAAAAAAAATTATACCATTAATAGTACAACATACGATTTTGAGTTTGAATCTTGATATGAAAAAGGTTTTAAAATTTAGTCGAAAATATTTTGCTATCTATAAGAATATTATTCGGCTCAACTTCGAATTAATCAACTATCAAAAAGATATTTGAGTATTGGAGCTGTCCAATAACTACATGATATCGTGCCTTTGACAATTCACACCCTCTCTCCTACCTTATTATCCGTCTTCTTAGGAAGCAAAAGAACGTAGCACATGATGGAATGTGAAGTGAAAAGACTTGAGATAGTCATCATCACATTATCAACAAAATCTCTACGGAAAATTTTCATATATTGTCTTTGATTTAACTTTTCAATCTAGTTTGAATTTTCTAGTTATTTACAAATAATCAAAATTTAAAGCTTTTCTGTCCAAAATTCTTAACAAATCCGACCCCGCTTTTAAAGAGTTCTCTATGATTGAATGCACGCATAATCAACCTCATGTCAAAGTGCAGCACATTATTAAAAGGCACAATGATAGGCGCTTGGATGATGCCACATTACAAGCACTCTGCAAAACAAAAACAAAAAACAAGAACGACAATTATTGGTGAACTAAAAAAATTGGCTGACGTTGTACTGAACTCTTCAAAGCCAATTATGTGTCTGGGTTGTGGCTATGGAGACCTAGCGTGGCATGGAGATATAATTGAAGACGATTCTTTGGATCATTCGCCTTCTATGATTCAACAACCTTTCTCGTCCACTGTACAACTACAAATGACAGTTTTTTGTTCTTAATTTTGTAGTGTTATACTCTCATATTACCTAAAAATCGAGATGAAAGGTTATTTATAAACATTTTTTTCTCTCCAACTACTGAGACAACTTTTCAAAAACTAAACTGTAAAGGTCCATAATCCCATTGCGGACAATAAATTTAAAAAGAATCAATCTTCACCCATATTAAGTTTTTTTATATTCTTTTCTTTCCCACCAAGTGTTTACCAATAAGCGTTTTTAACTTGTACTTTTTGACAAATAAAATCTGTTCAAAACTAACACGTTTACTACAGAACCAACAAATTACAAACAATTTATGGCTATAGCAACTATTTATGCCCAAAGCTTACCTGCTTTTTTCTTTGGAAAATTGTAAAACAAATATCTGATGTCACCCAATTAGATCAAACTCGTCAACAAATACCTAAAAAATATCCATGCAAACAATTAAAATTAAGAACTTGCATCTGCATTTCAGGAAGTGACAAAGTGTAAAATGTACAAAACCGGAGTGTATTTGTGAGATAACTTTAAATAAACATTACACAAAATGTACATTTTTTAACACTTTCAACATTTTATACAAGACACATTAGTAAAATGTTCTTTTGTAACCTAAGTTGCTCAGTGAATTGTAATTTTGGGTGCCTCCACCGAATGTATCTCCTACTTTCCAACCTTGCCGCCATAGCTATCCCGCAGCGTCACAATCCGATTAAAGACAAGTTTATCAGGGGTGGAGTCCTTGTCAACCACAAAGTAGCCTGGATTTGCAGAAAAAGATTACAGACAATATAATGTCATTAGTGAAGCAAGAAACAACTAACCAATCGCAACTGGAAAAAATCCTATCTACAAGATACAGGAGGACAAGACTGGAAGAACATCAACTACTCGCAGCCGCAATATCAGGTAAAATTAGAGTTTGCAATCAACATTAACAACTGGTATCTTTTAACATCTCCAGGAAATTATATTATAATTAAAATTACAACATATTCCAGCATTGCATAAACAGATGCAATTCATTGTCCACTATAGCAATTAGTTACCATCTACAACATCTACCGATATTCACCAGTTCCATTTTGCAAGTTTTTTCAGATATATCAAATATAAAAAAAAAACTAAAGCTAGGATCAGTAATTACCAAGGCGTTCAAACTGGAATCTGTCCATAATGCCAGCTGTTTTAAGTGATGGTACAGCATATGCATCAGGTACCACCATCTTGGACTGGCGGTTCAAATCACTAATCCAGTCATCAAGTTCGGCAGGATTCTGTTGCAAAAATTAGCACACATAAGACATCTTGCTGTTTCTAAACGTGGAGAAAAAAGAAAAGCGAAAGGACAAATAATGTAATCCCCAACCTCAGATTTGAACAATTTGTCAAACAATCTAACTTCCACCTTTAGTGGATCAACGCCAGGAGAAGGTTCAGCAACCCAGTGAAGAACCCCCTGCAATCACATATAACAAGTAACCTCGGAAATCATTCACAACGTTTACATTCATAATTGACTAATTACAATTCAAAAATAAAGCAAAACGCAAACCTTTGGTTTGATATTCTTGCAAGGATCATATACAGCCCGAATCTCAGTGATGGTCTCACCATCATCAGCTAGGACTATTTCTGTGCATGTAATAGGAAAGGCATACCTAAAGCAAGCAAAATCCTCTCATTTTTTACAGAAGTTCTAGAAAGAACTGCCATCTAGAGCCCAAATTTAAAATCCATGTGACGCATACCTCAGTAGGACAGATTTACCAGGAGCAAGTCCATAGTAATCTTTGGAATCTTTCATCCGAAAATCAGATTGCTAAATGTATACAACATTGGAAAATGGGACCTATAAGAAGACGAGGAAAATTGTTTACAAGGAAATGAATCTATCTCTAACATTGTGCACACGGTGTAACTCAAATGTCAATTACCTTGTAAAATGCATCTTCTGTTTAAGCATCAGGCCATTTCTTTGCATGAAGATCCATAACTGAACCAGATTCCAGATTGGTGATAATGACCTGAAAGAAAAAGGGGAAAAATAAAAAAGCTTAGCTCAGAAAAGGAAGAGAAAATATTCAGAGGCACAAATGGACACCATACTGACCTTAAGTGGATTGAAAACAACCATGGTACGAGGGGCTGTTTTGTTTAGTTCTTCTCTTATGTGATACTCGAGACAATCCAATCGTATGGTACTAGAGTCACTGCCGAACAGTTGATGACAGATATTAGTAAAACAAAAAATATATCATCAATGACTTCTCTTTCCACTTAATTATCACATATAAAGACAAAATTAAACCTTCTAGTAATTCCAATTCCACGAACAAAAGAGTTGATGGCAGTTGAAGTTACACCTCTACGCCTTAAACCAGCTAATGTCATGAGACAGGGGTCATCCCAACCATCAACATACTTGTTTGTAACCAAGAAATTTAACTGCAACAGCAGAAATAATAAGCATCAGGCTCATCATACGTTGTAAGTGTATTAATAACATCCTCCAAAACTACAAGTAATAAAATACTGGGGATATACTAAATATATTATAGATTCACATACTAACAAACATAATTATGGAACATACAGAAGTATGCTAAATTTCAAACTAATCAAACATGAATGCATGAAACAATAATTTACCTTGCGCTTTGACATCACAGTGTTTGTAACATTCAGCCTCGAGTATTCCCACACATAGGGCTGATAGAGGCTCAGTGCATGTAATAACCAATAGTATGACACACGACGAGTCTCGAACTCCAGTTTACACAGCTGCAAGAATGTTAAAAAAGTGAACAGAATGCAAATAACAACATTTAGATTCTGTGAAAGCTAATTAAAGGGAACTTGGTATCTAAAGTCATCATGTTTATCAAAAGTAAAGCCACTTCTTGTTTAGGAAAAAAAAAAGCAATAGTAAGTCGTGTATGGCCATGTTAAGTTATTGTAGGCAAATTACTGCACCATGATAAAACAAACATGCTATTATCAAAAAACAATTATCATTAAGCAACATTAGAGACTGAGGATTATCAATAATAAAGAAAAAGATTTAGACCAGTCTTTGGTCATGCAATCAGACTGTTGCCAATGGGACTACAGTCTGAGCTGCGCCAAACCGAGTTTTAGCATATTCAATCTCGGTTTGTTTAATAAACAAGATTTAAATTTTGCTTGAGCTTGGCTCATCTACTAAAAGAACCAAATCAACTAAGAAGAAAATCAATTCGAGTTTTAACATGTCCAAAATTGATTCATAGGCCTAAGCAACCTGTTAGAGATCTCCTTTACCAAATTTATTCATAAGTTAGTGATAAATTTATCTTACATGTTATAGATTATAGTAAGAACTAATATTTACATAAAAAAATTTGTATAAATACTTGAATAATTAATTTTGTAGATATTAAATATACATAAGGAAACCAAATTTAAATTATTATTAAGTGTTTAATGCAAGCTCATTATTGAGCTTGTCAGGCTCCTAACAAGCAGAGTATTGTTCAAGTGCAGCTCATTTACAAACCAAGCTTTTAAATCAAGTTCAAAGTCAACTTGTTTATCAGTTCAGTCAAACACCAAGCCTTCCACGAGCAGCTCCGCTCATTTATTTCTCTAGTTGCTAATGTTAGGACTTCCAATAGTAAACAGAGAAACACCAACGCATGCATCCAATATATTTGGTACACCAAAACTCATCAGTCAAAATAAACTAAAACGCAAGAACAGTCACCAAAAGTAACATTTTAAAAGAAACTGAAGTAAATACTAAGAAAAATTTTAAGGTTAACAAATAAAGCTTACCGAATGTGTTATATTCTCAAGAGAGTCCACAATGCAGTGAGCATAGTCATAACTTGGATAGATACACCACTTATCCCCTGCATGTGGATGAGAAGCGAACTGCCCCTAGGAAAATTAGACCGTCAGTAAAAGTTACATTAAACTTTTTTTCTTCTATAGGCACAAAGATGGATGACAAAATTACACTTACCTTGATCCGATAAGCAATAAGGTCATACATATTGAAGTTGTTACTTTGCATATCCTGCTTCATTCTGAGTGTCGCTTTGCCTTCTTCAATCATGCCTTGCTTCATTTCATCAAAAAGTTTCAAAGATTCTTCAATAGGTCTATCCCTCCAAGGACTATTCATCTTCTTTTCTCTGTATTCCTT